>JABUQX010088777.1:17500-32500 GCA_015478945.1 Trachelipus rathkii
GACTTGTCGATGGCGATACTTCTCTTTATACTCCCGGTGCTATTATTGCTTCTGCTCTAAAGGGTATTTCTGCTGTTGCTCCTCCAACTTCTTCAGTGGTCTCTCCCTTTCTGACCCTCCTGCAGAAGGAATTTCCTTCTTTATTGCATCCCTGCTCTTCCGATACCCCTCTTAAGCATTCTGTTGAACATCATATCGAAACTACTGGCCCACCCACCTTTGCTCGAGCTCGCCGCCTCCCACCTGATAAGCTCAAGGCCGCCAAGGCCGAGTTTGATCACATGTTGCAACTTGGCATTGTGCGCCCTTCCAAAAGTTGCTGGTCTTCTCCGCTACACATGGTCCCTAAGGGCACCACGGGTGACTGGAGACCCTGTGGGGATTTTAGGGCCTTGAATTCTGCCACAACACCGGATAGGTACCCTGTGCCGCATATACAAAGTTTCACTTCCCACCTGTCTGGCAACACCATTTTTTCTTCCTTGGACTTAATTCGAGCCTACCATCAGATACCCGTGGCTCCGGAGGACGTTCCCAAGACAGCTGTAATCACCCCCTTTGGCCTCTTTGAGTATACAAGAATGCCATTCGGTTTGAAAAATGCAGCCCAGTCCTTCCAGAGGTTCATCGATTCTATCCTCCGTGGCCTTCCTTTTGCTTGGGCATATTTGGATGATCTTTTAGTCGCTTCCTCCTCTCCTGAAGAACATATGGATCACCTACGTGCCGTTTTTGGTAGGTTGGATGATGCGGGAATTCGTCTCAATCCTACCAAGTGCGTATTCGGCGCGTCTTCTCTTACATTCCTTGGTCACACAGTCTCGGCTGAGGGTATTTGCCCTCTTGTAGACCGTGTCGCCGCTATCCGAGCCTTTCCTCTTCCCCAAAATCAAAAGCAACTTCGTCAATATCTGGGAATGATCAACTTTTACCACAGATTTCTGAAATCAGCGGCAGCCCTCCTAGGCCCGCTTACCGCACTCATTCGTCCTAAACAGCGAGGCAGCACCACTAAAGTCGACTGGTCTCCGGCAGCAGAGTCTGCTTTTGAGGCTTCCAAAGAAGCCCTCGCCTCCGCCACTCTTTTAGTTCATCCCCACGATACCGCACCAGCGAGAGTGCAGGTAGATGCCTCCGATTTTGCTGTTGGTGCGGTGCTTCAGCAGTTCCAAAAGGGCGAATGGTGCCCACTTGCCTTCTTTTCACGCAAGCTCCAACCCGCCGAAACAAGGTATAGTGCTTTTGGACGGGAATTGCTTGCTATGTACCTTGCTGTTCGCCATTTTCGGTACTTTTTGGAAGGACGGGAGTTCCACATCCTGACCGACCACAAAGCGATCACTTTCGCAATGGCTTCACGGCATGAACGTCACTCCCCCCGTGAAGCTCGTCATCTTGAATTCGTTTCCCAGTTTACGACAGACATACGTCACATCTCCGGAGTGGATAATTTCACCGCGGATGCTCTTTCTCGGATTGAAATTAATGCTCTTTCCCCCATTCCTGACATTGATTACGCAGCCATGGCCACGTGCCAGGAGCAAGACAATATCGATCTTCAGCAGGACTCTTCTCTACAGCTGCAGTGGCTCAATCTTCCGGGCATAGAGAAGAGACTCTTGTGTGACACTTCAACAGGCCACCCTCGCCCTTTCGTTCCAAATTCTCTGCGAAAGGCAGTCTTCTGCAATCTCCACTCGCTTTCACACCCTGGCGTCGAGGCTTCACGCAAACTGGTAACGGCTCGTTTTGTGTGGCCTAAAGTTAACGCCGACGTAGCGAACTGGGTCCGCGCCTGTATGGCTTGTCAGCGCTCTAAAGTGCAAAGACATACTAAAGCTCCCTTAGGCACTTTCTTGCCTCCTGGTCAACGGTTTGAGAGAGTCCACATCGACATTGTTGGACCTCTCCCACCTTCTCATGGCAAGCGATATATCCTCACCTGTATTGATAGGTTCACTCGTTGGACGGAAGCTATCCCACTCTCTGTTGCTACAGCTGAATCTATTGCAAAAGCTTTCTTGTCCCATTGGATCTCTCGGTTTGGCATTCCTCTCTCGCACCTGTCTGGCAACACCATTTTTTCTTCTTTGGACTTAATTCGAGCCTACCATCAGATACCCGTGGCTCCGGAGGACGTTCCCAAGACAGCTGTAATCACCCCCTTTGGCCTCTTTGAGTATACAAGAATGCCATTCGGTTTGAAAAATGCAGCCCAGTCCTTCCAGAGGTTCATCGATTCTATCCTCCGTGGCCTCCCTTTTGCTTGGGCATATTTGGATGATCTTTTAGTCGCTTCCTCCTCTCCTGAAGAACATATGGATCACCTACGTGCCGTTTTTGGTAGGTTGGATGATGCGGGAATTCGTCTCAATCCTACCAAGTGCGTATTCGGCGCGTCTTCTCTTACATTCCTTGGTCACACAGTCTCGGCTGAGGGTATTTGCCCTCTTGTAGACCGTGTCGCCGCTATCCGAGCCTTTCCTCTTCCCCAAAATCAAAAGCAACTTCGTCAATATCTGGGAATGATCAACTTTTACCACAGATTTCTGAAATCAGCGGCAGCCCTCCTAGGCCCGCTTACCGCACTCATTCGTCCTAAACAGCGAGGCAGCACCACTAAAGTCGACTGGTCTCCGGCAGCAGAGTCTGCTTTTGAGGCTTCCAAAGAAGCCCTCGCCTCCGCCACTCTTTTAGTTCATCCCCACGATACCGCACCAGCGAGAGTGCAGGTAGATGCCTCCGATTTCGCTGTTGGTGCGGTGCTTCAGCAGTTCCAAAAGGGCGAATGGTGCCCACTTGCCTTCTTTTCACGCAAGCTGCAACCCGCCGAAACAAGGTATAGTGCTTTTGGACGGGAATTGCTTGCTATGTATCTTGCTGTTCGCCATTTTCGGTACTTTTTGGAAGGACGGGAGTTCCACATCCTGACCGACCACAAAGCGATCACTTTTGCAATGGCTTCACGGCATGAACGTCACTCCCCCCGTGAAGCTCGTCATCTTGAATTCGTTTCCCAGTTTACGACAGACATACGTCACATCTCCGGAGTGGATAATTTCACCGCGGATGCTCTTTCTCGGATTGAAATTAACGCTCTTTCTCCCATTCCTGACATTGATTACGCAGCCATGGCCACGTGCCAGGAGCAAGACAATATCGATCTTCAGCAGGACTCTTCTCTACAGCTGCAGTGGCTCAATCTTCCGGGCATAGAGAAGAGACTCTTGTGTGACACTTCAACAGGCCACCCTCGCCCTTTCGTTCCAAATTCTCTGCGAAAGGCAGTCTTCTGCAATCTCCACTCGCTTTCACACCCTGGCGTCGAGGCTTCACGCAAACTGGTAACGGCTCGTTTTGTGTGGCCTAAAGTTAACGCCGACGTAGCGAACTGGGTCCGCGCCTGTATGGCTTGTCAGCGCTCTAAAGTGCAAAGACATACTAAAGCTCCCTTAGGCACTTTCTTGCCTCCTGGTCAACGGTTTGAGAGAGTCCACATCGACATTGTTGGACCTCTCCCACCTTCTCATGGCAAGCGATATATCCTCACCTGTATTGATAGGTTCACTCGTTGGACGGAAGCTATCCCACTCTCTGTTGCTACAGCTGAATCTATTGCAAAAGCTTTCTTGACCGGATAGGTACCCTGTACCGCATATACAAAGTTTCACTTCCCACCTGTCTGGCAACACCATTTTTTCTTCTTTGGACTTAATTCGAGCCTACCATCAGATACCCGTGGCTCCGGAGGACGTTCCCAAGACAGCTGTAATCACCCCCTTTGGCCTCTTTGAGTATACAAGAATGCCATTCGGTTTGAAAAATGCAGCCCAGTCCTTCCAGAGGTTCATCGATTCTATCCTCCGTGGCCTCCCTTTTGCTTGGGCATATTTGGATGATCTTTTAGGTCGCTTCCTCCTCTCCTGAAGAACATATGGATCACCTACGTGCCGTTTTTGGTAGGTTGGATGATGCGGGAATTCGTCTCAATCCTACCAAGTGCGTATTCGGCGCGTCTTCTCTTACATTCCTTGGTCACACAGTCTCGGCTGAGGGTATTTGCCCTCTTGTAGACCGTGTCGCCGCTATCCGAGCCTTTCCTCTTCCCCAAAATCAAAAGCAACTTCGTCAATATCTGGGAATGATCAACTTTTACCACAGATTTCTGAAATCAGCGGCAGCCCTCCTAGGCCCGCTTACAGCACTCATTCGTCCTAAGCAACGAGGCGAGGCAGCACCACTAAAGTCGACTGGTCTCCGGCAGCAGAGTCTGCTTTTGAGGCTTCCAAAGAAGCCCTCGCCTCCGCCACTCTTTTAGTTCATCCCCACGATACCGCACCAGCGAGAGTGCAGGTAGATGCCTCCGATTTTGCTGTTGGTGCGGTGCTTCAGCAGTTCCAAAAGGGCGAATGGTGCCCACTTGCCTTCTTTTCACGCAAGCTGCAACCCGCCGAAACAAGGTATAGTGCTTTTGGACGGGAATTGCTTGCTATGTACCTTGCTGTTCGCCATTTTCGGTACTTTTTGGAAGGACGGGAGTTCCACATCCTGACCGACCACAAAGCGATCACTTTCGCAATGGCTTCACGGCATGAACGTCACTCCCCCCGTGAAGCTCGTCATCTTGAATTCGTTTCCCAGTTTACGACAGACATACGTCACATCTCCGGAGTGGATAATTTCACCGCGGATGCTCTTTCTCGGATTGAAATTAATGCTCTTTCCCCCATTCCTGACATTGATTACGCAGCCATGGCCACGTGCCAGGAGCAAGACAATATCGATCTTCAGCAGGACTCTTCTCTACAGCTGCAGTGGCTCAATCTTCCGGGCATAGAGAAGAGACTCTTGTGTGACACTTCAACAGGCCACCCTCGCCCTTTCGTTCCAAATTCTCTGCGAAAGGCAGTCTTCTGCAATCTCCACTCGCTTTCACACCCTGGCGTCGAGGCTTCACGCAAACTGGTAACGGCTCGTTTTGTGTGGCCTAAAGTTAACGCCGACGTAGCGAACTGGGTCCGCGCCTGTATGGCTTGTCAGCGCTCTAAAGTGCAAAGACATACTAAAGCTCCCTTAGGCACTTTCTTGCCTCCTGGTCAACGGTTTGAGAGAGTCCACATCGACATCGTTGGACCTCTCCCACCTTCTCATGGCAAGCGATATATCCTCACCTGTATTGGAGACCCTGTGGGGATTTTAGGGCTTTGAATTCTGCCACTACACCGGATAGGTACCCTGTGCCGCATATACAAAGTTTCACTTCCCACCTGTCTGGCAACACCATTTTTTCTTCTTTGGACTTAATTCGAGCCTACCATCAGATACCCGTGGCTCCGGAGGACGTTCCCAAGACAGCTGTAATCACCCCCTTTGGCCTCTTTGAGTATACAAGAATGCCATTCGGTTTGAAAAATGCAGCCCAGTCCTTCCAGAGGTTCATCGATTCTATCCTCCGTGGCCTCCCTTTTGCTTGGGCATATTTGGATGATCTTTTAGTCGCTTCCTCCTCTCCTGAAGAACATATGGATCACCTACGTGCCGTTTTTGGTAGGTTGGATGATGTGGGAATTCGTCTCAATCCTACCAAGTGCGTATTCGGCGCGTCTTCTCTTACATTCCTTGGTCACACAGTCTCGGCTGAGGGTATTTGCCCTCTTGTAGACCGTGTCGCCGCTATCCGAGCCTTTCCTCTTCCCCAAAATCAAAAGCAACTTCGTCAATATCTGGGAATGATCAACTTTTACCACAGATTTCTGAAATCAGCGGCAGCCCTCCTAGGCCCGCTTACCGCACTCATTCGTCCTAAACAGCGAGGCACCACCACTAAAGTCGACTGGTCTCCGGCAGCAGAGTCTGCTTTTGAGGCTTCCGAAGAAGCCCTCGCCTCCGCCACTCTTTTAGTTCATCCCCACGATACCGCACCAGCGAGAGTGCAGGTAGATGCCTCCGATTTTGCTGTTGGTGCGGTGCTTCAGCAGTTCCAAAAGGGCGAATGGTGCCCACTTGCCTTCTTTTCACGCAAGCTGCAACCCGCCGAAACAAGGTATAGTGCTTTTGGACGGGAATTGCTTGCTATGTATCTTGCTGTTCGCCATTTTCGGTACTTTTTGGAAGGACGGGAGTTCCACATCCTGACCGACCACAAAGCGATCACTTTCGCAATGGCTTCACGGCATGAACGTCACTCCCCCCGTGAAGCTCGTCATCTTGAATTCGTTTCCCAGTTTACGACAGACATACGTCACATCTCCGGAGTGGATAATTTCACCGCGGATGCTCTTTCTCGGATTGAAATTAACGCTCTTTCCCCCATTCCTGACATTGATTACGCAGCCATGGCCGCGTGCCAGGAGCAAGACAATATCGATCTTCAGCAGGACTCTTCTCTACAGCTGCAGTGGCTCAATCTTCCGGGCATAGAGAAGAGACTCTTGTGTGACACTTCAACAGGCCACCCTCGCCCTTTCGTTCCAAATTCTCTGCGAAAGGCAGTCTTCTGCAATCTCCACTCGCTTTCACACCCTGGCGTCGAGGCTTCACGCAAACTGGTAACGGCTCGTTTTGTGTGGCCTAAAGTTAACGCCGACGTAGCGAACTGGGTCCGCGCCTGTATGGCTTGTCAGCGCTCTAAAGTGCAAAGACATACTAAAGCTCCCTTAGGCACTTTCTTGCCTCCTGGTCAACGGTTTGAGAGAGTCCACATCGACATTGTTGGACCTCTCCCACCTTCTCATGGCAAGCGATATATCCTCACCTGTATTGATAGGTTCACTCGTTGGACAGAAGCTATCCCACTCTCTGTTGCTACAGCTGAATCTATTGCAAAAGCTTTCTTGTCCCATTGGATCTCTCGGTTTGGCATTCCTCTCTCGGTCACAACGGATCAAGGTCGCGTTTTCGAATCCTTCCTTTGGAAAGATTTGATGCGCTTGCTTGGTTCTGAGAAGATCCATACAACCAGTTTCCACCCTATCTCGAACGGGATTTGTGAAAGGTTTCACCGTCAGCTAAAGGCTTCTCTCATGGCACACCCACAACCAGAACATTGGACGGAAGCCCTCCCTTTGGTTATGCTTGGTATACGCACTGCCGTTAAGGAAGACCTTCAGTGTTCAGCTTCCGAACTCGTTTATGGCTCTACTCTCCGTCTGCCGGGCGAGTTCTTTTCTCAATCTTTCCCTCCTGCTACTGCTGATCCCACCCTATACCTCACCCGTTTGAAACGCTGTGCCCTCTCCTGGAGACCTACTCCGACCCGCCAGCAAAAGGGGCACTCTTACATTCCGAAAGATCTCTCTTCTTGTACCCATGTTTTGGTGAGGCATGACTCCCACCGTTCTCCTCTCCAACCCAAGTACGACGGACCCTTCCCAGTCATACTTCGGAAGGAGAAGTTTTTCAAGGTACAACGTCCCACTCGCACCGAAGTAATATCAATAGATCGTCTCAAACCTGCCTATTTTGAGGCGAATCCTCCTGACGTCCAAGATTCGGACTTTTCCAAAACCAATTCTGATTCCTTTGGATACATCATCTTCTTATCCTGTACCAGATTCTCCACCTCCTTCATCTCCTCCCGACTCTTCTCCTCCTTCATCTCCTTCTGACTCTCCATCTCCACCACTCCTTCCTCTTGACCCAGATCCTCTTCCTTTTCCTCCTTCTCCTCTCCCTCTACCGCCCCCTCCCATTCCACCACCTCCTGCCATGCCTTCCACAAGTCGTACTGCAGATGTTCCACTTCCCTCTCGTATTCCTCGCCCTCTCGTCCACACTCCTGCACCTCCAACACCAGCTCCTCGTTCTCGCCCTCGTCCTGGTTTGCAGCCGCCTGCGTCTAGAGACGTATCGAGCAGAGGCCGTCAATTGCGCAGGCCACTCCGCTACCGGGATTAGAGCGCCCCGGCCTCAGCTCTGCAGGGGGGTACTGTGGAAAGGTACTCTCTGTGGAAGTGGAAAGAACATCTATACAGAGCTGAACTACAGAGCTGAACTACAAAGTTACAGAGTAGAGCCGAACACGCCCTATGTTTAAGATGTGGTTGTAGTTTCGTGGAACTAAGCCACGCCTCCAAGCCGCCGAATTATCACTTTTAAAATCGCAACAGCATGTAGCTTCCTTCTAGAGAATTATTACAAAATAATAGCAAAATCACAACATTATATTAAAATACAAGCAAATTAATGCGAATTAAATAATTAAACCCAAAAACAAGGTGAGTTTAGAAAAAGGGCAGCCTATTAAGTACATTTTTAGGTTAGAGCAAAGTTAGGCGAACCTAGACTAGTCGGTGGAGCCTAAAGCTGAGGTTTAGAAATAGGTTGCAACGAAAACGCATTAGATTGAATAGCGTATCAAAAAGAATGCCTAAAATCTAAGTAGGAAAACAAAGTGAAGTGTTCATGCATGCCAGTGTTAAATTCACGGTAGGCTTAAGTAGCGTTTCAAGCAATTAGCCAAACTTAGGGGTCAGAGGCTAGAGTAAGGAGAAAACTAGGTGGAGATTAAGAGTCGCATGTAATTTTAAGTATAATATGTGGGAAATAACAGCTCTGGGATAGGCCGTTATTTCCGCACATACTAACCCTAGCGGGCGTGCGCGTTACATAGCAGTTTGGAGAGAGGCCAAGCTGGGTAATAGTAGCGCAGAAGTGAACAACCGAAAAATGTTAGAATTAGAAACTTTTACACATATCTTAGCAACAATATAGTAAATAGAGGTCGCATAGATCGGTATTTACTATATCTAACCCTAGCGGGCGTGCGCGTTATATAGCAGTTTGGAGAGAGGCCAAGCTGGGTAATAGTAGCACAGAGGTGAACAGCCCCAAATCTCTCTCTCTCTCTCTCTCTCTCTCTCTTCTCTTCTCTCTCTCTCTCTCTCTCTCTCTCTCTCTCTCTCTCTTCTATCTATCTCTCTATCTTCTCTCTCTATCTCCAAGTTACAACAACATAGGCAATTTTTTAATATATGTGTCCTGTGTGAGACTCATATCAAATGTAATGCTGCTTTATGCAAATGTATACCAGGGAGGATCCTTTTCCTGCCTGTGTATGCATATACATAAAACAGCCTCTCTCAAGCTAATAATCATTTGTACTACTACTCCACATAAGCTTCATATTCTGTAGGAATTCTTCCTGCAGAATATGATTCATATGTGGAATAGTAATAGCTAGGCAATGCTGCTTTATGCAAATGTATACCAGGGAGGATCCTTTTCCTGCCTGTGTATGCATATACATAAAACAGCCTCTCTCAAACTAATAATCATTTGTACTACTACTCCACATAAGCTTCATGTTCTGTAGGAATTCTTCCTGCAGAATATGATTCATATGTGGAATAGTAATAGCTAGGCAATGCTGCTTTATGCAAATGTATACCGGGGAGAATCCTTTTCCTGCCTGTGTATGCATATACATAAAACAGCCCCTTTTAAACTAATAATCATTTGTACTGCTACTCTGCATGAGCTTCATATTCTGTAGGAATTCTTCCTGCAGAATATGATTCATATGTAGAATAGTAATAACTAGGTTTACCCTGTTCTAATTCTTTGTTTTTGTTTTTTTTAGGACAAAAATAAAAAATAAAAAAAAAAAAATAAAAAAAAGAGAAAAAAAAAAAAAAAGAAAAAAAACAAAAAAAAAATAAAAAAAAAAAGAAAATAAAGCCGTAAGGAAATAAACTTGTAAAACAATCGAACATTTCTCAATCAACCTTAAAGAAGCGGTCCTAAGCACCCAGCTTCAATATATATATATATATATATATATATATAATATATATATATATATATATACTATACTATACTATATATTATATATATATATATATTATATATAGTATTATATATATTTATACAATTAGTATATCATAATACAAATGCATATGCAAGCATATATATTATATATATATATATATTATATATATATATATATATATATATATTATTATTATATATAATATATATATATATTATCGGATATATATATTATTATATATAGGGACTATTAAAGCTCTCCTCAATTCCCTCGAACTATATACCTCCATAAACGCTTTGTTCAAATTTCCAATCCAATAATCACCATCTCGCTCCGTTTGCATCATTTTCACCGGTAATTTAATCAATACTTGTCAGATTTACGCATTCTTCAATCTTCTCGCCCTACCATTACTACGGTCCTCTCTTACTAACGACCATCCCAAAAATACCAATTCTTCTGCAACTTCAAACCCACACACAATTCACTATCACTATTCATTACTGCCATGTTATGCATGATTTTCGAGTGGTTCTCACACAATATAGTCTACATTCTTTTCATTACTTACAAAGCACCATCTATTCCATCATTCTTGCAGATTCCAATTATTCTTATATATATATACATATATATATATATATATTAATATAATATATAATATATATAATATTATATTATATATATATATACTAATAATTATATTATATATATATTATATAATATCTATATATATATATTTTATTATTACAATAGCCTGCTAATCCGAGGTAATTGGTCAGGGAAAGTATTTATATGGTTTCTGACCAAGTGGAAGGTGCAGGAATATTTAGGCGATAGAAGCGCTGCCTTTCAGCGAGAGGGCTTAGTCGAATGTTTCACCGTAAGGCGTGGGTTGCATCTAGTAGCGCGTTTTCCAATGCGAGAAGCATGAGAGAGTGATTTGTTTGTGAAGACTGTTCTGTTGTATTGTGTGGGCTATGTTGTAGTGAAGTGTGTGGTATTGCGAATAGTGTATTACACTATGCCGCGTAAACTACAATACGTAAGGATATTGCAGATAAATCTCCTACTAACGAAAAATTTTGATGGTATGGCCTAGTGGTTAAAAGCGTCCGTACTGTTAATCAGCACGCGGGTTCCGTGTTCGAATCCGCTGAATGAGAATAAATCTCCTTTGACCTCAGTCTATTTTAATATTAATATATAATATTATATTATATATATATATTAATAATATTATTAATATAATTATATATATATTATATATATATTAATATTATATATATATATTATATATTAATATATATATAATAATTATATATATAAGTAGCTAATATTTGAAAGTAATAAAAGAAATTTAATATAGCTTAAATTGGCAACTATGGCTCTGAAAATTTTCAATTTCTTCAGCGCTCGTGCTGAACCTCTTGGGGGAAAACATGGACCACAAGGACAACATGGAGGAGGAAGAGGACGTGTAGATATTAGTTTAAGGTGTTTTAATTACAAAATTAATAAATGTGTTTTCTTCCTTATAAATCAGCTTTTATTATCGCACTAAAGTTTACTTTGCAAATAAATTTAGCAAACAGCTACCGGCCGGCGAAAAGTCGCAGGCGCAAAGGCGCATAGGGCTGATGTGACAAAAATATAGCGCATAGGCGCTAGGCGCACAAGGTCCGGCGGCATAGGCGCATAGGCGCAGGCGCAACTCAAAAAATTATAGGCGCGCCCAGGCTCTGATATATTATATATATATGTATATATATATATATATACTATAGTAGTATATATATATATATATATATATATAGTATATAGATTATATATAATATATTATATATTATATATCATATATATATATATATATATAATATTAATATATTATATATAATATTTATATAATATATATATATATATATATATATATACACACACGTTTAGGGGCACAATCCAACTCCGCGTCCACGTCGTGTGCCCTGGAACGAAGAGGAGTTGATTTTTTCTTTTCTTCTTCCGGCCAAGGGCTTTGGTTGGGCAAGGAACAGGCCAACAGCTGCTGCCGACTAACCTGCTTGCAAATACCTCTTCACTCAGCTCGGACACAGGACAGATTTTTCGGATCAAGAACTAGGCTACGAACGGACTATGAATTTCGGGTAACACAAAATTTTAGATGTATAACGTTGAACATTGGGCAAATACAGCGGCAAGGAGGAGAGTGGTGAAAGGATGATGGAGAAGGAGAAAGGATTGCGCCTGGGAATGGCGGAGATGAGAGTAAGGGGAGCGGAGGAGGGTAGAGATTTGGGAGGAGGATATGGATATGTGCTGATGTACAGTGGAGTAGAGGAAGGTTGGAGGAAGCATGGAGTGGGATTCATAGTAGGACCTAGGATGAGCCCATATTTACTGAAAGCCTGAAGGAATAAATGAAAGACTTTATGGGTGTGCAGTTTCAAAATCATGAGAAGGAAGTACCATGTGTTCCAGGTATATGCACCCCAACAGGGACATTCAAATGAGGAGAAGGAAGAGTTTATGGAGTTGATGGAGAGATGGGTAGGGTTGAGAAGTGAAGAAAATAGCATATGTGTGCTGATTGGAGATTTTAATGCAAGGGTGGGGAGCAGAAGAAGTGAGTGGAAGAGAAGGATAGGATGCTTTGGGGAAGGAGGAAGACAATATACAGAGGAGAAAGACTGTTGACTTCTTGTGTGAGGAGTTGGGTTTTAAAATCATGAAATATGTACTTTGACAACGAAGCATCACATAGATATATATATATATATATAAGCGCTACACAGATAGATTTAACCAGAATATATATAAGATTATGTAATAGCTTCAGATAGGAGAATGGTACTGAATGTTAAGGTCATGCCGGGTGAAACTATGGATTCAGACCACAGACTGTTGGTGGCTGACTTTAGAATTAGAGCAGAAAAGAATAATACCTTAGACAAGAGAAAGATAGTAAAGGTGGAGTCCCTGAAAGAACAGAGTAAAAAAGATGCATATAGAAATAGGGTAGAAGAGAAAATAGACCAGCTAGATAGAGAAGAGATTTTTACAGAACTACAAGAGAAGATAATGGAGGCAGCGGGGGAGGAGCTGGGATACAGATATGTGGGAGGTACAAAGAAGAGACACACGAGATGGTGGAACGAGGTGGTGGAGGAGGCGGTGAAGATAAAAACCATAAAAATGAGAAGATGGTTAAAAAGGAGAACGGTTCAATCAAGGCAAGAATATGTAGAGGCCAGAAATAGGGCAGAAATAGTGAAAAGAAATGCAAAGAAAGAGGCAGCCAGGAAGATGGCAGAGGAGCTAGCAGAAGATGCAGCAGGTAATAAGAAGATATTTAAGATGGCAAGAACATATAGAACACAGAAGAAAAGACAAAGTAATATTAAGAATAAAGAGGGAGAAACCCTGGTGGAACCAGAGGAAATAAATAATAGATGGACGGAATATTTTGATGAGCTGCTAAATGAAGGAGAGGAGGAGGAGATTGGAGGAGGAGGGGGTGTTGGAGAGAGCCATTGATGAAGAGGATGCGGAAGGATGAAATTACTAGAAGAGGCTGAAGAAGCCATAGAAAATGAAAAATCGATAAAGTCCCGGAGAGGATGAATAGCAGTTGAATTGGGATTAAGGAGGAGCGGAGAGGTGCTGAGAGAGAAGGTTTGGGAGCAACTAATGAGTGTTGGAGAGGAAATGAGGTCCCAGAGAGCTGGGGAAAACTATTATTATTCCAATATATAAACAGAAAGGAGACTCCGGAGAGTGCAAAAATTACAGGGGGATCTCCTTGATAGATCATATGGCAAAAATATATGAAAGAGTGTTGGAGAAAAGACTGAGAGAGGTTATCGAACCACAACTAGGAGAGGAACAGCATGGGTACAGGAAGGGTAGGAGTACGACAGACCTTATGTTCACCTTGAGACAGATTGGAGAGAAGATTTACGAATACAACAGGATGATTTATGTAGTGTTTATGGATTTAAGGAAAGCTTTTGACACGGTACCTAGGAATGGATTATGGAGGGTGTTAGAAGAAAATTATGGAGTGGGAAGAGGATTGTGTGATGCACTGAAGAGTATCTACAAAGTGGCTAAGTGCAATGTGAGAACAGGGTATAAAAATGAAAAATGGTTTGAGGTGGCGAAGGGGGTGAAACAGGGAAGCGTATTGTCACCCTTATTGTTCATAGCTTATATTGATAAAGTCATTGAGGAGGTTAAAGAGGAGGTGGGGGAAATGGAGGGAGACATCATGGCATATGCGGATGATTTGGCGGTGTGGAGTGAAAGTAGAGAAGGAATGGAAAGAATTACTAGATGTTTCGCGGAAAAACTTGGAGCAAAAGGACTACAAATGAACACTGAGAAAACAGAAGTGATGATGGTGAGCAGAGAGGGGGAGGAGGGTTGGGAGATCATGGTAAATGGAGAAAGCTTGAAGAAAGTTAAAGAATTTAAATACCTGGGTGGAATATATACAGAGGACGGAGGGTGTGATGCAGAGATCACGCATAGGATAACGAAGTTCGGAAGAGCTGCAAGGGCTGTGTATCTTTGATGAAAGACCAATATTTGGGTGTAGAGGTGAAAAGAAGTATTTACGAAAGAGTGCTTTAGCACCTATAATTGCAACGGTGCAGGGTAGAATAATGGTGTAACTAAATAGGCATGAAAGTGGATACGGAAGAGATGAAGATATTGAGAGTAATATTGGAAGACTAAGAAGTAGAAATTAAGGAACGAAGAGTCTGAAGGGAAGTCGGAGTGAACACCATATGACGGAGGAGGATAGTGTCACAAGATCAAGATGGTGGGGACATTTTGGAGCAGGATGCAGGAAGAAGGCTGCGAGGAACGATGGAGTGGATGCCGGATGAGAAGACTCAGAGGAAGACAGGAAGAGATGGAGGGAAGTCCGTTTGCAAGATTCGTTTGAATGAGATGTGGGCTGCTGCGGGGGAGGAAATACAGGAGAAGGACTGTGGGAAGACAGAGCCGAGTGGAGACGCATGCTGAGTCCACTGACAGGTCGTGGTTTTCTACAAGACCAGGACCTTCCTGGGGGAGGACAGTAAGACAGTAAGTATATATATATATATATACGTTTAAAATACTTAAAATAGTTTCTCCTTATTTATACTATACATTAAGAGAATGGTTAGGTTTCTTGTCTATGGCAACATCAAAATGAAACGAGG
>JABUQX010088777.1:40000-45000 GCA_015478945.1 Trachelipus rathkii
AGTAATGCATCAAATAAAGCTATGGCTCCAGACATGGAACGAAATTCTTCTAGGTTATAAATTATAGATAGTTCTCTTTTAAGTTTCTTTATGTCAATAAAAGTGTACACTTTACAGGTTTCATTTCCATTTTTCTCAGGAAAGATGGGATTACTGAGGAAACATTTCCGGCAGAAATAAAGTGGCAACAATTAAATGTCCCGAGAATGTGTAAATCTATCTTTATCTGACAAATAATTGATAGAATCTCTTTAGCCTCTCGATTTAATTCGAGAATCCGTTTTTCTTCTCTTTTCCAAGTTTTGTATTGTCTCCTGGGACTCTTTCCTTATTAAAAGAATTTTCCACTCAAAATTATCAATGAACATCTTGATACTGAGGGGATCAGTGACCCTTTTTTGCAGCCGGCCATAAAAAAAGTCTACGTGAGGCAATGATTTTATGAAAAAAAAGAAAGCCAGAATTTGAAAATTATTACCTCAATAATTTTAGTGTGAACCTGACGCAGGTTAAATGTAATTTACGTCTTGGAAATTCAATCCCCCATTTTAATATAATATTAAAACAATTCTTTTTTATTTCGTCAATATTTTCAAAAACTGTATTACAGATCTTGAATGAAAGTTTCCACCTGGTTGAGATTGAGCGAGGTAGCAAAGATTTTTTGAAGATGTTTATCTTTCCCCCACATCATTAACAAAGCTTTACGTAAAGCAAAAAATACATATTACAATAAAACCAACACTAAAAAAACACCTTTAAATCTTTTCTCCCCTTACCTACACAAATACATAACTTTGTTAAAAAAATCTTACCAAACACCATCAATATCACCACCTCCAATACCCTCCCTTTTAAGTACATTCTCAAACCTCACACACATCATAATCCCTCTACTTCACAATGCATCTACAAGATCCCTTGTCTTAACTGTAATAGCTCTTATATTGGAGAAACTCATGACTTCCATCGCAGACAATATTAACACAAATATGATCTTACAGACAACCCACTCTGCCCTCACCATACATAGAGCCTCCCAAAACCAAACAATAGATATCACTCAATGAACACCTAAATCTAACATAGGAACATAGAACTCTACACCTTAGAAAACTTACCGAATCTTTCTGTATAAACAACACAAAAAAACTTTAACATACAAAAAAAAAACGAGCTCCTAATTGATCCCATCTTAAACAACATCTTTTAAACTCCACACCATTTTTTAAGAAATTAATCCCAAAACTTTCTAATATTACTTGATTTTTAGATTCTTTATATTAATTAGTTAATTTTAGATTTATCATTCAGTTCTTTATGTAACACATCTGACAGAGGGCCTCGTTAGGCTGAAAGCTAATGTGAATAGACTCTACTAAATAAATTAGAACAATATTTTAAAAATTTAAAAGGATTTTGAAATCCTTCCTTTAGTTTATTTTTTAACTTAAAGGCATTTACCATTATAAATATTATAAAGCGTCTCAAGCTTTACCTTAACATATATATATATATATATAAATAAAAATATATATAAAGAGTCTCAATATATATATATAATATATATATATATATATATATATATATATATATATATATATATATATATATAATATATATATATATATATATACTATAATATATATTATTTATTTCAGTGAAGAATTATTTTTAAATAAGTTGAAATTTTAACAAAATTGCAAATTCACGTAAATCAAAATAAAATAATTCCTTATTAAACAAATTATATATTATTATTATTATTATTACAAATTCAATTTAACAAAATATAGGGAAACAAAAAAAGTTAAAATTTTGGGGTTGGGATAGGGGTTTGTATGGGGGTAATTGACGTATTGTGCAGGGATGGGGGAAAAGCTGAAGGGGAAAATTGTCGCCATTGCCCTACTTTACGAATATATATATATATATAATATATTATATATATATATAATATATATATATATATAGTATTATATAATATAATATATATAATAATATTATATATATAAATATATATATATATATATATATATATGATGAGTCAGAGAGCGATAACTAATTTTCAATAAAGTGTCTTATCATTTCTCTATTTACCATATTATAGGCTTAGTATTTTATTATTATATTATTCTCGTGTATAGGCTTATACAGTATATAATATAAATTGTATATAAATATCTACATATAAGCCTCCTTATATACAATTTCAATATAAAATTCATATACACTTTTAATATTATTAATAATTATTAATAAAGATAAAAAATAGTAAACTAACAGACACACTTGAAAGCCGGCGGACGAAGACTAAGCAAATATAAAAAAAAAAAAATTTTAAACGAGCGAATTCCTTTGTATATCGTTCATTTTTCAAAACGTGAGTTGAAGCATACCTTGCAACGACGTTTTAGATATTTGGCTAGTGGTAAATACATTTCTACATTTTCAAAATATTTCGTTCATTAGCATGAGGATATTAGTTTTAAAAAGTTGCATTATTATTGCAACGAGAATAGTCGTGCCTTATGTAGACGCGTTATATATATATATATATATATATATATATATATATATATATATATATATATATATATATATATATATATATATATATATATATATATATATATATATATTATATATATATATATATATATTATATATATATATATAATATATATATACGGTATAAGTAGTTGGGGAGTAATATTCAAGGGTATGGAAATCCTGGAAATTTCCTGGAATCCTGGAAGGATTCCCAGGATTCTGAAGTGGTTTCCGGTTTCCAGGACCTGGAAAGTTAAACTGATTGAATTTAGTAATTCCAAGGAATTTCTGGAATGGTAAGTTGTTCCCGGATCAGGAACTGGATCTGGAACTGGAATATATTATATATATATATAATTACATGCTTAGAGAATATGTACATGCTTAGAGAATATGTACATGCTTAGAGAATCCGTTCATGCAAGAGAGAATACACGCATACACACACGCACAACCCCCACCCCCGCCCGCACTCCCCCGGTATATATATTATATAATTATATATATATATATATATATTTATATATATATATATATATATATATATATATATATATATATATATATATACGTATACGTAAGTATGCGCGCGCACGCATGTATGTTTCCGCGGCGTCTTTTCGCGTCGGTTCCGCCCCTCGCGAGAGACCGTCAAAACAGCAGCATCCTCACTGTTCAATCGCTGGCATTCGACTAAATAAAATGAGGGGAAAATGAGAGAGGGGAAATAGAGGGGAGAAGAGAAAGAAAATCTAATTATAGCTTAAGCCTAAAGGTGTAAGGTATCAGCTGTCAATTATAACGTAAAATTTATGACTTTTTTTTAAGAAGGGGAGATTTAATTACCTTTTAAGTCTAAAAAGATTAATTATCTTTTTAAAACCAATTACTTTTAATTGGCAGGTTTTAAAAATTTATGACTTTTTGTAAGAAGGGGAGAGAAACGAATACATTTTGTATTGAACCCTCACTTCAACTTGACAGGTTTAAAAATTTATGACTTTTTAAGAAGGGTACTAAGCTACAGACAAAGGTTTAGGTTACAACTCTTTCTTTTAAAACTAATTATCGTTTTTAATTGGCAAGTGTAATTTTGAATGACAGGTTTAAAATTAATGTTTTAGGGGAGAAGACGTTTTCGTACAAGGGACTCAAATTTCATAATTATTAACTGTTGAAAAAAATCTTTTAACTCTCAATACAAATAATATTATTATTATTATTATTATTATTATTATTATTATTATTATTATTATATATATATATATATATTATTATTATTATTTTTATTTTTATTTATATTATTTATATATATATAATATATATATTATATATATATATATATATATATATATATATTTATTATTATTAATTTATTCGTATCAGTATAATTTTTATTTTTTATTTTCTTTTTTATTATTTTATACTCTATATATATATAATATATAAAGATATATATCAGCAATATATAAAATGTAAATATTTATATATATAATATAATATATATATTTATATATATATATTTATATATATATAAATTGTATGGTTAGAGCACACAAACATACGTACATACGTACATACATATATACATACATACATTACATACATAAATACATCAAATACATACATACATACATACATACATACATACATACATCATACATACATAATACCTACATAATACATACCTATATAATATATATATTATTATATATATATATAATATATATTATATATATATATATATAATATATATATATATATATATTTTTTTTAAAATAATATATATACATTTTAAAATTCATATATATATAATATATCAAACCACCCGCCCCTTCACCCCCACCCTACCCCCCCATCCTTCCATGATCTATAGCTTTAGCGATCTATTGATTCAAGTCATATTTTGAGTATTCATTTTGGGTAAACAAAAGTTCTTTATATAACTAACGCAACGATTAATATTTAACGTAACAAGTTTTTACATCAATAAAAGCTAACATATCACAACCTGAAACTAAGAATATAATATACAACGACAAACCTAACATACCTTACGCTCAACTAAACAGCCAACATTATCAAAGTTCCATACTTAACAGCAGTAAGTAACTAACATTACATACACAACGTAACCTGTTCACACTTTTTCAAATGCATCTGTAACATATCATAGGTATTTTACCTTAATCATAGTAATATTTACCAAAAATTAATCATAACCGTAAGTTCTTTATATACTATCCAGCGAAAAAATGTTCAGTTTGCATAGTTTTAACATTAATAAATAACAAAGCTTCAAATGTTCTCGGAAAATCTTTTACTTATACGAAACCTAACACAGACTGAGGAAAGAAGACAGAGTTGGTACAGGCACCGGTGCTGGAGCCGGTGCGGTGGCGAATTAGTAAACATTCGGTTAGCCTCAGACTGACATTTCTATTTTC
>JABUQX010088778.1:0-26147 GCA_015478945.1 Trachelipus rathkii
AATTTCATCACTATACCTGCCAGATTTTACCATTTCTTTCAACTTTTCTCACCCTACCCATTACCTTCCTCCTTACTAATAACCTCTCCCCAAAAATAACCTTATTCCTTCTTTGCACACATCAAAACGCACACATTTCACTAACACCTCATCATACTGTTAATATTTGTGCAGATTTTCGAAGTGTTCTTTCCACCCACCCCCTCACTCCATTTCATCAGTTACAAAAGCACCATCCCTATTCATTATTCTAAGCAGATTCCCCTTATTTTCATTCTTAACCTTTCGCGCTCTTCCTTCCAGAAGAGCTTCCTATTTCCTTGTATGTCCTCATTCATCCTCCTTCCAAACTGTTCATTTACTTCTTGTTTTCTCATACGTATACACCCTTTTTAGTATTTCTTTTTTTCCTCCTTATTATAATTCCAAGCATCTATCTTTTGAAACTTCATCATTGCTCTTTAGTACATTCAACCACATTTTCTTTTACCTTTAACCGCTTTCATCACCTCTTCATTCCACCATTCGCTGTTTTAACATTCTTACTTCCTACTTTAGCCATCCACACACTTCCTTGCCACTACTAACATTGGCTTCCTCATTTGCCCCCAGATTTTGCTTCAGTTTCAACTTCTTCACATTCAACCGTTTTACTTGCGAGCGCTCTCTTAATTACTTATCCTTATTATCTTGCACACTTAACTTCTTCACTTTCTTAATTTTACCTTACTTTCCTTTCGTTGATCACCTTCCTCTTCCATCCAAGCCCCCACTAAACTAATTTTACATAGAAACAACATAATGATTCCGCATAATCCCATTCCTAAACCCCTAAACTGATTTAACATCCAACACATACTTCAGAATCTCTCCTTCTTCACCAACACTTAATTAAATTGACATACTTTTCCACTTCGATACCATCTCTACCCATACACCAACTCTAGTATACTTATGGCCCATTACTCCTTGTGTTTTAAGAAAAGTTTACTTACACACAACCTCTTCTCTTCACTCAGAAATCAATCACCTTCCTACCATTCTCATTTTTTCTCCCGCCACCCCAAAACCACCTGTTATACCACCCTTTTTTGATCACCTATTCCAACAAAACATATATATATATATATATATATATATATATATATATATATATTATATATATATATATATATATATATATATATATATATATATATAATTATAATTATATAATATATTTATATTTAGTATTATACATTGATTTAAATTTTTATTTTTTAAACTTCATACCTATATTTATTTGTAAATATTTTATATATATATATATATATTATATATATATATATACTATATATATTATATTATATATATAATATATAATATATTATATATATATATATTATATATATATATATATAAATTCGGCCCGAGACTCCGACCTCCAGACGGATGAAAATTTTTCTGCAAAGAGAATCCAGCCTCCGTCCAAAAATCACTCTCCGGTGCATCACTATTTACAGACGATAATTTTGCACGATTCCGGTATGAAGTACACGTTTAACGCTTCCGAATCTGAAGACCACACTAATTCCCATAGACCTCGTCCTTGCAAAGAATAGCACAAGAACAAGCATAGTTAAAATATGGTATGTTAGTTTTGGTTAAATGGAAAGAATATGGAATCTGCGTCTCCATATAGAAAATTACACACTTAAGAGATCCTTTACGCTGAAACAGTAGTCAATCTATCATCCATGAGAATTCCGACCAGTTAGCAGCACCAAAGTACCAAAAATGTTTCCCCGCCTGTGGAAGACTTGATGAGATGGAACAGGATAAAGATAAGGTTATCAGAGGAACCCAGAGAAGGAGAGAGTTTAACAGAATAAGGAGATTGATTAGAGATAAGGAAAAGGCCTAGAATGTTGGGTTAATCTTCAAGACGAACAGAGATCAGTTTGGGGCACCAACTGCTCGAGGTTACTCTGAATAGAAAAATGGAAGGCGAATTTACCAGCTGTATCTTGGTAAATAGAGGAAAGGTACTGGCGGTGGCGAACACCAAAATCACCAAGGATGATGGTTCCAGATAAAGACACGAAAGAATGTGCTCTATTTATCAGTTTAAGTAGGCGAAGAATTGAAGATGTCATTTTGGACGATCCTAGTATTATTCCTCCCTTTTCCAACTCCTTTATCTCATATTCCGATTTCTTTTAAAAATTAAATATCTGTTCTAAGATTATTACTAAATCAAGTATGGTTCTGGCGAAATACCTCCTGCAGTTCTCAAAACTTGAGTTTTTTAACTTGCCTCCTATATTGGTCAACTTTTATTGGTTAACATTTGTCAAAAAGGGGGCCTCAACTTTAGTTTTAAAAACATTCTGAAAGGTTTTAATATAGGTTGCCATAAAGCTATAATTTCACTCTTTGGTGACATGCACCTATTGCAGACGATTACTGTTTATCCTTTAAATCTATCAGCAGTGATGTTCCTCAAGGTTCTGTCTTATCCCTCACTGTATTCCTATTTTTCAATAATGACATTTTTTACTATTGATCACCTTTCCTTTTAACACTTCGTCACATCACTTTTTATGCCAATGATTCTTCCTTCATTACTTTTCATTTTGAAAACAGTTCATTAACTCATATAGCTAATGCATGCATTTGTACAACTGGCTTCTGATCTTTCTCTCATTTCTAATCAGTGAAGAGAAAACATGAATGTTTCCAATGCTTTAAAAACTCAATTTTTTCATGTATCTATCTTCTAGATGTTATCTTCCCACAACCACAATGTCTTAAAAAAGGGGGGAAAACAACTTTAATCCAATCTTTAAAAAAAAAATCCTTTTAACGTGCTTTATCCCCTTCTCAGAGGGTAACACAGTGGGACTACAGGAAATAAACTTTAAGGCCGGCTATCCCAAGCTTGTCGCCACCACATGTTCACAGCAGAGTTTTAATTCTTGCCCCCAGGAAGATAAAACTCAAGACTGCTACGCGGAGGATTGAACCAGCGTCTTCTCGCATGAGAATCAGCGTCAACTTCCTACGCCACGAGCCGTTCTATTAACTATTTGACCACCTAGAACAGGAAAATTAAAAAGTCTTATTTTACAAAATACATTTTATTTAACAATCTCTCACCTTCATATCAGCTGTAGTCGTAATAAGATGGTGTCATCTACATGCTCTTCATGCGTACAATACAGACACACACACATTATATATATATATATTATATATATATATATATATATATATATATATATATATATATATATATATATATATATATATATATAATATAATAATATATATATATATATATATATATATATATATATATATATATATATATATATTCAATCTTTGATCCACACTCTTTACTTTGTAGGACAAATGTAATAAACCTCAAAGCTAAAAGAAAGAAAATGAATATGATAATGGTTCCTACCAATCTCATATGGTACCATACTGCTAATGCTAATTTTTCATATCCCCCTCCCCCCTAAAGCCCCAATGAACCCTTTAAAAAAAATGAAGCTATCCTTAAAAGAATGAGAAATTTTTCACTTTGAAAGAAAAATAATATCATCGAAAAATTTTCTTAAAATAATTAAGTTCAACTTTAATTTACTCACTAATCTGAAGTTCCTAGCAACTAATGTGAAAATGGGAGATGAGAATGAAAATGACGATAATAATAATAATAATAATAATAATAATAATAATAATAACAATAATAATAATAATAATAATAATAATAATAATAATAATAATAATAATATCAGCTGATAATAATAATAAAAAACGTTCAGTATATTCTAATTCTATAAATACTATAATCATATAAATACAATGTCGCTAATCTTTAATAACTTTAAAAATAAGTAGAAAGAAAAAAAAAAACTATGTACACTTAATCTATATTTATACTTATTAATGTGAGCAGAAAATGGAATTGAGAAAAATTGTAAAGGGATAAAAAAGAACACCGAGTGACTATTAAGTGATAAAAGAGGGACCCCAAGCTAATAATCCTAATATTATTATTATTATTATTATTATTATATTGTGGACCGTTGAGGGGAAAGTCACCTGGAGAATGTCGAGGCTGGAATATTCTGAATAAGCTTCTTCCATAACTTCACTACATCGACAGACGACGCCAACACAGTTCGACTATGTATCTAATATACTATCTCGTGTTATGGATAAACCTGAAAATCAAATTCAAAAACAAATATAAGAACACAGAAAATAATAATAATAATAATAATAATAATAATAATAATAATAATAATAATAATAATAATAATAATAATAATAATAATAATAATAATATCTGCAAGATTTTTCCAAACTCTTAAAAACCTTTCTAACAATTTCGTTAATTATAATAATAATAATAATAATAATAATAATAATAATTATAATAATAATAATAATAATAAATAATAATAATAATAATATGTATATATCAAATAACATGGTTCTAATACCGGCTCTACAAATTCATTTAAACTAATAAAATCATTCTGAAGCCCAGATAATAATGGTTAATACTGGGAAAAAACTATTACACGATCTTCCTGGTATTTATTTAATTACGTAAGTAATAATTCTTCTTTTGAATTCATTGTAAACCCCCAATTCACACAATATTAAAATACAGTGCATTTATAAATGATAAACAAAAGGATGAAGAAGGTCGACTCACTATCCTATAAAAAAAAAAGATGTTTAAACTTAATTATGGATGTCCAAAAGTCATTCAAAATAAAGTTAAATTTATATACCCATGAGAAATAGAAGATGATAAACCTAAAGTATTAAGTTCTCAAAATGAAAAAAAAAAAAAAAGAAAATTAAAATTTGTAATGAATTGAAGTATGATAACAGAGAGAACGGAGAAAAACTGTAAATTAAAATATATCTTACACGAACTTATAAATAATTTTAAAATCAATCATAGGGTATAGATTTACTGATCTGGGCCTATAATTAATAACATACGGAAAGCACCTTATAATAAAATTAATCAACATCGATAAAATAGAGCTTCTAGAGAAGTATTTGACATTGTTAAAAGAAGTGTGCTACAATGATGATATGCAAATTTTTATTTCTCAATTTTATTACTATAAGAACTGAAGCATGTACGACAGTATCTGCCAAATAAATATCTACTATACAACGAATTCTGAACATAACATTACATCAGAACACCAAGCTATCTATCCTCACAAGAAGAAAGAACATTTAAAGGAAAGTGAAGTAAGGTAAAAAGACACTTTTGCTGCCTGTCCGAATGATTTCAAAGTTGTAACCTCTGCAAGGAGTTACAATACAAAATGTAATAAGTTATTTACCTTAGTGGATTGGTCACATTAAGAAACCTGATAGTAATGTTGTTGCAAGTAAAACAGTCTACTTTTTGCAAACAAACCAGAACAGAGAAAAAAAAACGGTGGAATAGGTTTATTTAACATTACTTTAGATTCATATGATATTTGAATGTATAGGACATACAACACACGTATAGAAAGTAACACACAAATCTACACCGCGGTAACTGCGTAACTGATAAATGCGACAGAGAATTTTTTAGAAAAAAAAGGAGCAAAGAAGTGAATTCAGGTTCAGACCACCATGAGTGACTTTTAACAATAAATCTTTATTTACAAGATAGAGGAACTGAAATCCTCAGCTCTTAGCACTGTAGCTAAAAAATGTATTTTGCTAAATAGAAAGATGATACAGCAGACTAGGCCACACAAGCGACAACTGCATGTATGATACTATGTATACAACAAAAAAATTATTTGTAAATGAACTAACTTCCACAATTCAACTTCAAGTGACAAATCATATAAATAAACAAACAAAAATAGTGAAATATGAAAACAATTGATAGTTAATACAAGCATATGTAGATTAGATCATAGTTACAGACCACAAATGGGTATATATAATAGGAAAGATGTAAAAACCTGAAAGTTCTTCCCAATTCAGTTAAAGACAATTAGTAAAATAAGATGCGTAGTAGATTAAAATTCAAAAGATACTATTATGTTCAACTGTGCATTTTTTTCAGACAAACTGAAGACATAGGAATCATTAAAGTATAAAGAGTAATAGAAAGAGGCATAAGAACAATAATAAGTTAAAAAGAAGAGCAATTACGATCATGTAAATTTGGCTTCAAATGTAGCAAACTTAACACATGTCAGTTGATTAAAAAATGGAAGGAACAATGTATTAAAATGTTTCAAAAGAAGTTCTGGAAACGAAAAGTATAGTGATTTGGCTTAGCAAGTACATTTTCCACCTAAATACAAGTTATACTAATAGAAGTCCTATAAACTTATAACAACAGACCAGTTAAACAGACTTTTAACTGTTGATATTTTAAAAACAACATTTGACGAATAAAATAATTAGTGATATAAGGAATGCTGCATGGTCACTTTGAGTTCTATTAACGTTCTATGCAAATAATAATGAAAAAAATGGGGCAGAAGGATAATTTTTTGCTCCATCTGCCATATTAATGATCTTTAGAGAATAATTTCGATGAAAAAGAAACTAGGATATGAAGTGACAGACAAGAAGTTACCATTCTTAGTGTTAATGGAATGTAAGCTCAACACAATTAACCATAAAAAAAATTAAGAAATTTTAAAAACTATCATATTTAAATACTATCAGGGCAGATTTTTTTTTTTTTAGCAATAGTAAAACAATGTGTGCCAGATAACTTAATATACATGTTTTAAGAAAAAAATTAAATTATATTTAGTACTATCGTATTTACATTTGTTTCAAATAGTATAATTTCCATTGCTAACAAAATTGACACCTAACGCTAAAACTAATAAAGGTTGATATGCTAAACAAACTCCCGCTTATTTTATATATACATGTTATTTAAATTTTAAAACTGGATATTTGTCACCCTAAAATTTAAATTTGTTTTTAAATATAAACTAAATTTAAAAAATCTTTAAGAAAGATTTTTAAGCTTTTCTGACAAATTTTTTTTTTTTTTTTTTTTTTTTTTTTTTTTTAAATTAACCTATTAAAAACTTCATACAGGTATATATATATTATATATATATAATATATATACACAAATATAATATATATATATAATATATATATATAATAATAGATATATATATAGTATATATATATATATAATATAATATATATACTTATATATTATATATATACAATATATATATATTATATATATAATATTATATATATATTATATATATATATATATATATATTATAATATATTTATAAAATGGCACAGCAGGGAAATCAAGGGAGATGGGAGGGGGGAGGAGAGACTCAAAATATTTTGGCTTTAATAAAATAATAAAGGAAAGGGTGTTTTTAGTCACGATTTTATATGTAGAAAATTTTCTCAAACTTCAGGAAATTTATTATTCATTTATTATTTATTTTTTTTGAGTGGGGAGGGCTACGTTTCTTTACTATCAGACACCAGCCAACCACCTTAGCGCCCCATATATCATAATTATTATATATAATATATATATATATATACTATAGTATATATATATATATATATATCTATATATATATATATATAATTATATATATATATATATATATATATATATATATATATATATATATACTATATATATATATATATATATATATATATAATATATATATATATGTATATATATATATAGATATACTATATATACTATATATATAATATATATACTATATATATATATATAAAAGTGTAGCAGTCATTCAAACATATACGCCAACTACTTCTTCTTCCACCTCCCCGACTTACCTCAATATTATGGTAAACAACAAAAAATACCTTTCAATTTTTGAGAACACAAAATGCTTAACAACCCCCAATTTGGAGGGGGTGGGGGCAAAACTGCTTTGTTTGTTTGTTTATCAATAGCATGGAAGGATATAAAATAGTTCGAAAGAGTTTCCCTCGTAGATCAAATTATAATTAGCTTAATAGGTAAATACAATCACTTAAGCAATATAAATACAAATATATACATTCACAATTATTTATATTTATTGTATACTCTACTCAGAAAATGGAAGAAAGAGAGAGAGATAAAAAAAAAAAGACATTGAAGAAAAAATATGTAAAAAAAAATTATAAAAAAAAAAATAAAAAAAAAAACTCATCCTAACTTCAAGTCCTTCTATAGGAAGCGCTTAACAACGTTTAGCTAACGCCAGATGAATAAGGGCAACGAGAAGTAAAATTGTTTCATCACTATACCAAACGTTGGAACGCTTGTAAGATGGAACAATATAAATATTCCTTTGACTTATCAGCTGACGTCAGCATGCATAAAGCCGTCCTTTGAGTGCTTCGTATAAGAAGGTTCCCTTAGAAATCAAATTAGCCACACAATAAGAAGTTCCACTAAAGTGAAAATTAAAGATAATGAAATGATGAGGTTGTGAGAAGTTGCCTAAAAGTCGTAATATAATGATTTAACTGATTTATATTAATAAATTATCTGAAAATTTTAAAATTATTAAAGATAAATAAATCATTTTGACCATTAACGCCCAACGATTGGTGCCTTTCCACTCATCCCTGTATAAGACCTGTTTTTGTTAAGGAAGAAATGTGTTATTAACTTGTTCACAACAAAAATATTCCCAACTTAACCTCTCAGTCCTCAACCACTACTGAGATAAAACTTCCTCATGGCTATAATCAAATTTCAAAGAGAATTGGAGACGTGCTGCCTAAAAATCGTAGAAAAGTTATTTCTCATCTGAGTATAGGTGAAAAGAATATGTAGAATAACCTAGTTGAATAATTAAATCCAATACTGGGGGGGAAAAGAGGAATGGAAAATTTTCAATTCATAAAAATCTGCTCACATCACCTAAACACTCTTCGCAAATCTAAATCTAGTTGTAAAAAGAAAGCAAAAAAATAAAAAATATTAATAATAACAAAATTAGCTTGCTGTGACATGTTATAATTACAATAAACTTAGGCCCTATTTTATAAGAGCACGTTAAAAAGCGGAGTTTAAACGCAGCGATTCAAGTTTCGCTAACGTCAGTTAAGTTAAGGCGCTTCACACAAGCCTTGTATAGGTAGAAACAATATACAACCCATTGACACTATAAACACTGACACACGAGCAATCCCATAAATAATATTTGTTGGTGGAGAATAGGTCTTTGGGTTGTGTTATATTGTTCGTAATTTTAAGTATGAGCTAATATAGCAATCCTGAATATTTTTTAGCCCCAAAACTATCAACCCATTAAAAGACCCGTGAACCTACAACCATACCTCGTATCCTCTATCTTCTGTCCTCTCGACGATGATGACTGTGACTAGTGTTATGGTAGTACCTGTCATTGCGATATAATTGTTTCTTTCGCGACTTCTGTCTCGATTTCTATGAATCCACCATAGTCTCTGTCAGGATCTTCCTCTCTAAAGTCTCGGTGATCTTTGTTCCGACCATAGAAATCTCTGTTATCTCTGTTGTCTCTATTATAAGAGTCACGATCGTCCTCTATGTGGTTCGATCTCTACGATCATTACGATCATAGCTGCCTCTGTAAAATTAATAAAAATATTGAGCTCTTCTAACCAGTGCTCTCCTTTCTTTGATCATATGGAGTTACATTAATAGGGTTTGTGTAAAAAAACGGTTTTTTTTATTTTATTTTTTTTTTGAAAAAAACACGTTTTTTTTTTTAACAAAATGTTTTTTTTTTGTTTTGTTTTAAATTACCTCTTTATGTATAATTAAGATGGTTTTAAAATTATACAGTAGTACCAATACCCATTCTAGGCCTAAATATTGACTATTAAATCTGATTTTATATATTATATATATATATATATTTTTAATATTTTATTTTTATATATATATATTTATGATTATATATTAAATTAAAAAAATAATATTTATTAAAAAATTTAAAAATAATAAAAAATATTAAATATTATTATATAATTATAAAAAAATAAATATATATATATAATATATATATATATTATATATTATATATATATATATATATTATAATAAATATATAAATATATATATATATATCTATATATAGTATATATAATATATATTAATATATATATATATATATATATATATATAATTATATATTATATATATTTATATACATCACATATATATATATATATATAATAATAATAGGAGGCCTGAAGTAATTTTTAAAAACACAGTGATTATTGCATATATATTTTAAGGGACAGTCTTCTGAAAATTGTGAAGGGCGTGCAGCTTTCAGATCCCTTGCTGGATTTCCTCTGTCCGAACCGCCCGGTTGGTGAAGATAAAATTTTTAATATTAAATCAATGAAAAGTGTAAAATTTAAATCAATGAAATAGTAAATAAATTAATTATGTATGTTTTGTTAAGATTTTTTTTGAAAAAAGGTGTGGTGGTCAATAATGTGTTAAGTGTGGGGTCTAATGAATATTCGCCTAGTAGTTTGTTATAGTTCGGGATATTTTTTATACATAGTGATTCAATTATTTTGCGTTGTAGGGGGTCAAGTACCTGTATGATAGGGGTCATGTTATTAAGGTTAATTTTGTGATTAAGATGTGATCTGTGTAAGGTGAGGGCAGAATTTTGTGAATCTTTTATGAGGTCTTCATTGTGTTGTTTTTTACGTCTAAGGAAGTCATTTGTTTCTCCAATGTAGCAAGAGTTACAGTTAAAACAGGGGATTTTGTATACACATTGGGAGATGGTTTGGGGAGTGTGTGTTGGAGGTTTGAAAATCCGTTTGAGAGAAGATGTATTAGAGGTGGTAAGTTTTAAAGATTCAGGTAAAGATCTTATGATAGAGGTGTGAGGTACATGTGGTATGATACACAAAATTCTGCCCTCACCTTGGGCTCTCCTTTGTCCCCTATACTTAGTAACTTATTTATGGAGCTTATTGAGCACTTTTTTATCCTTAACCACCCTCTTCTCTCCAACACTACCTGGCTTCGCTATGTCGATGACATTTTTGTCTCCATCCCCCTAACCACTGACCCTAATATCATCCTTAATTTTATCAACTCTATACACACTAATATCAAATTCACTATGGAACTCTCTATCAACAAAACACTACCTTTCCTTGACACCCTTCTCTCTTGGCAAAATAGCCCGACATTCTTATATAGTATTTACCGTAAACCTACTTTTAATCCCTCTTACACTCATTGGTTTTCCTCACATACTACCAACACAAAAATTGGCATTCTCTCTTCCCTTTTTCTTAGAGCTTTAGGCATATGTTCCCCCCCTTTCTTACAAACTGAACTTAATTACATCTTCACTACATTTAACAAACTTTCTTACCCCAAACATATCATAACTCGTTCTCTTAAAAAAGCCAAACAAAAATTTTACAACCCAACCATTGATTTGCCTCCCAAATCCTTTTCTTATCTACCCGTACCACATGTACCTCACACCTCTATCATAAGATCTTTACCTGAATCTTTAAAACTTACCTCCTCTAATACATCTTCTCTCAAACGGATTTTCAAACCTCCAACACACACTCCCCAAACCATCTCCCAATGTGTATACAAAATCCCCTGTTTTAACTGTAACTCTTGCTACATTGGAGAAACAAATGACTTCCTTAGACGTAAAAAACAACACAATGAAGACCTCATAAAAGATTCACAAAATTCTGCCCTCACCTTACACAGATCACATCTTAATCACAAAATTAACCTTAATAACATGACCCCTATCATACAGGTACTTGACCCCCTACAACGCAAAATAATTGAATCACTATGTATAAAAAATATCCCTAACTATAACAAACTACTAGGCGAATATTCATTAGACCCCACACTTAACACATTATTGACCACCACACCTTTTTTCAAAAAAATCTTAACAAAACATACATAATTAATTTATTTACTATTTCATTGATTTAAATTTTACACTTTTCATTGATTTAATATTAAAAAATTTTAGTCTTCCACCAACCGCGTCGGACAGAGGATCCAGCAAGGATCGAAAGCTAACGCCCTTCACAATCAGAAGACCTGTCCTTAAAATATATATGCACATAATCACTGTGTTTTTTAAAAAATTACTTCAGGCCCTCCTATTATTATTACTACATAACTTAGCGATTCACAGCTTTGAATTTATATATTATGTATATAAAAAATATATGAAGAGATAAAAAAAAAAATATATATATATATATATATATATATATATATATATATATATATATATATATATATATATTTTATATAATATATATATATTATATAATATATATATATTATATATATATATATATACTATATATATATATATATATATAAAAGGATGTATAACAGGGTGGTTTTGGGGTGTCAGGAGAAAAAGAGAAATGGTAGGAAGGTGATTGATTTCGGTGAGGGGAGAGGTAATGTTGTGTTAAGTAATACTTTTATTTAAACACAGAGGTAATCCATAAGTATTACTAAGTTTGGTGTCGGTAGAGATGGTATCGAAGTGAAAAAGTATGAATTGATTTTGTGTTGGTGAAGAAGGAGAATGTTTGAAGTATGTGTTGGATGTTAAATCAAGTGAGGGGTTTTAGGAATGGGATTATCGGATCATTAATGTTGTTCTAATGTAAAATTAAGTTAGTGGGGACTTTGGATGGAGAGGAAGGTGATAACGGAAGGAAGTGGGTAATAATTAAGAAGTGAGAAGTTTTAGTGAACAAGGTAATAGGATAAGTATGTAAGAACGCTCGCAAGTAAAGTCAGTTTGAATTGAACTAAGTTGAAACTGGAAATAAATTGGAAGCAAATGATAAGGAAGCATTGTTAGCAGTGGCAAAAAGAAGTATGTGGGTGTGGCTAAAGTAGGAAAGTAAGAATGAATAACAGTGAGTGGTGGAATAAGAGGTGATGCAAGCGGTTAAAAAATAAAAAAAGAAGCGTGGTTAATGTACTAAAAAGCAAATGATGAAGTTTCAAAGAAGATGATTGGAATTATTTAAGGAGGAAAAAAGGAATGCAAAAAGATGCATACGTAAAGAGAAAAGAAGAGTAAATGAACAGTTTGGAAGCAGGATGAATGGGGACACAAGGGAATAGGAAGCTTTCTGGAAGGAAGCGCGAAAAGGTTAAGAGATTAGAATAGGGGAACCATGTCATAAATGAATAGGGATTGTGTTTTTGTAACTGATGAAATGGATGTGAGTGAGTGTGGAAAGAACAACTTTTGAAAATCTGTATAATATTGGGCAAGTAATGAAGAGGTGATAATGACTGTTGTGTGGGTTTGATGGTGCAAGAAGGAATAGGTATTTTGGGGGATGAGGTTATTAGCAGAGGAGGAAATGGTAGAGTGAGAAAGTTGAAGAATGGTAAATCTGCCAGGTATAGATGAAAATTACTGGTGAAATGATCAAGAACGGAGGCAGATGATGATTGATTGGATCTTGAAGTTGTGTAATCAAAGCGTTTATAGAGGGTATAGTTTTCGAGGGATTGGAGGAGAGAAGTAATAGTACCCTTTATATAAGGGTAAGGGAGATAAGAACTGTAGAATTATAGGGTATATTAGTTTATTGGTGTTGTAGGGAAGATATATGCTTGTGTTTTGGTCGAAGAGTGCGCCGAGTGACTGAAGACTGATTGTGAAGAACAAGGTGCGTTTAGGAGAGGATGTGTGGATGATAGAAGAAAAGAGGGAGAAGAAGAATAAATTGTATTTAGGTTTTAATTATTATTTGCAACAGGGTATGATAGGGTTAATAGGGAAGTCTATGGCAGGTGTTGTAGTGATATAGTATAGTGTTGGCGATAGCCTTCTTGAATGGATCAAAAGTAAATGTATGACGATAGTGAGGCGTGTGTAACAATAAATGGTGTCAAAAGTGATTGGTTTATATTAATAGCGGAGGTGAGGTAGAGTTGTGTTTTTTCATTTAAATTTATTTAATTTGTAATATGGATGGGGTTATGAAAGAATAAAGAGGTGGGCCTGACAGGAAATGGTGTTAAAAATGATTGGAGATGAGTGTGAGGGGTGCCCCTAGCTCTATTATTGGGGATGTTTTCTTGGTTTTTTTGTGTGGCGAAATCTGAAGAGAGTTTGAGAGGATTTGGTAGAGAGATTTGGGCAGGTTGTGTAAAAGGAGGGGTTTGAAAGTACAAACGTAGATAAGAGTTAAGGTTATGGTTGTGAGTGAAAACATTCTCAGTGTGAAGTTTGTTAGATGGTGAGCAAGCTGGAACAAAGTGCTTGAGTTTAAATATTTAGGGGTATTTGTGGGAATGAGAAGGGAACGGATGAGCAGAGTTTAGTAGGAAAGTTGTTAATGCAGGAAGGTGGCTGTGCAATTAAAAATCGTTGGTGAATGTTAAAGGACTAAGTCTTTAGTGCGTAGGTCTTAACATGACTATATGTTGTTACCTGTGTTATTGGTATAGAAGTGAGACTATGGTCTGGAATAAGAAGTATAGATCTAAAAGTTCAATGTGTTCAGATGACAATCTTAGGGGCAATTGCTAGGTGTGAGAAAGAATTGATATAATGAGGAATGAACCTATTAGAGAGTTGTGTTTTTTGTGAAGAAAGGGGTAAACGAGAGAATAAATGAAAGTATGTTGAGATGGTTTCGGTCATGTGGAAAGGATGAATGATATGTCGGGTTTTTAAGCTGATGTATAGTGGCGAGTGGTGTTGAAAATCGACCGGCTGGGAGAAGAAGAAAAAGTGGATTGAGTCAGTAAACTTTTAATGTCTGAAGGAGAGAAATGTGAGTTTGGCAAGAGGCGAGAATAAAGGTGACATAATAAGAGAGAATGCCGGGGTTTTGTGAGGGGTAATGGTTGGTGGCCCACCTGGGTCAAGGATAACCCTTACACTGCGATTTACCATAGTAAGGGTCCGTCGCAGTCCCGTGAAGCTATAGGGTGGATTTTCCTGACTGCGACGAGTCCCGGTAAGGCTGGGCTTTTCTTTTCGACTTGTTGTCATATTCTTCTACTGCTTTTCCTTTTCTGATGCTTGTTAACGCACCCTTACCACCAGTCCCCTTAGGAGAAAAAATGTGATGAAGAAATTATATATATTATAATATATATATAATATATATATATATATATATATATATATATATTATATTATAATTATATATTATATATATATATATATATGTATATATATATATATATATATATATATATATATATAATCAGATCATGTGAAATGTAATAATTATATGCCCAAGAGCACTAATAAAACTTTATTAGGTACTAAACTCTGCTTTATATATTGTATACCTCTTTAAACATATTGTATTTACTGTATTTTAATGGATAAATACCCTAAAAAGACTTTATATATAATATAAAATAAGTAATTTAAAAAAAACAAAAAAAAAACAAAACAAATTTTGGCCTTTGTTTTTTTTTAAAAAAAAAATAAAAAAACGTTCTTTTTTAAAATCCCAACCCTAAGTACATAAGAACAACAAAACGATTCAGGCATAATAATAATAATAATAATAATAATAGAGGAGTGTGGAAAGAACACTTCGAAATCTGCACAATATTAACAGTAATGAAGAGGTGATAGTGAAATGTGTTGTGGGTTTGATGGTGCAAGAAGGAATAGGTTTTTTGGGGAATGAGGTTATTAGTAAGGAGGAGGTATGGGTAGAGTGAAAAAGGTTGAAGAATGGTAAATCTGCAGGTATAGATAAATTACTGGTGAAATGATCAAGAAACGGAGAAGAGATGGTGATTGATTGGGATTTGGAAGTTGTGTAATAAGCGTTTATGAGGGTATATGTTCCAAGGGATTGGAGGGAGCGGTAATAGTACCCTTATATAAAGGTAAGGGAGATAAGGGGAACTGTAGAAAATTAAGGGGAATAAGTTTATTGAGTGTTGTAGGGAAGGTATATGCTGGGATTTTGGTCGAAAGACAGTGCGTCGAGTGACTGAAGGACTGATTGGTGAAGAACAAGGTTGCGTTTAGGAGCTGGTAGAGGATGTGTGGAATCAAATCTTTACATTGAAACAAATGATTATGAAAATGAAGGGAAAGAAGAATAAATTGTATTTAGGTTTTTTTATGGATTTTGCAACAGCCGTATGATAGAGTTAATAGGGAAGGTTTTGGCAGGTGTTAGTGATATATGGTGTTGGTGGTAAGGCTTCTGAATGGAATCAAAAGTAATGTATGACGATAGTGAAAGCGTGTGTAAGATAAATGGTGTCAAATGGTGATTGGTTTAGATTAATAGCGGAAGTAAGACAGGGTTGTGGTTATGTCTCCTTGTTATTCAATGTATATGGATGGGGTTTATGATAGTATTCGAGGTTGGGGAATGGCAGGGGAAATGGTGTTAGATGGTGGAGATGAGATGAGTGGAGGGTGCCCTACCTAATTATATGAGGATGATTGGTTCTGTGTGTGGCGAATCTGAAAGAGAGTTTGAGAGGATTGGTAGAGAGATTTGGCAGGGTGGTAAAGGAAGGGGGTTTTGAAAGTAAACGTGGATAAAGAGTAAGGTTATGGTAGTGAGTGAGGACACTCCTCAATGTGAAGTTATGTTAGATGGTGAGCAGCTGGACCAAGTGTCTGAGTTTAAAATATTTAGGGTAATGTTGGATGAAGAAGGAAACGACGATGCAGAAGTGCAGTAGGAAAGTTGTGAATGGCAGGAAGGTGCTGGTGCAATAAATCGTTGGTGAATGTAAAGGGACTAAGTCTTGAGTGTGCTAGGGTTTTTACATGAGGGTATGTTGTTACCTGTGTTATTGTATAGTAGTGAAGACTTATGGTCTGGAATAAGAAGTATAGATCTAAAGTTCAATGTGTTCAATGGACAATCTTATAGGGGTGTGCTAGGTGTGAGAAGATTGAAAAATGAAGGAATGAACGTATTAGAGAGTGGTGTGGTGTGAAAGAAAGGTAAATGAGAGAATAAATGAAATATGTTGAGATGGTTTTGGTCATTGAAAGGATGAATGATAGTCGTTGGTTAAGCGGATTATAGTGGCGAGTGTGTTGGAACCGACGGCTGGGAGACCGAAGAAAAATGGATTGGAGTTAGTAAACGAATGTTTGAAGAGAGAAATGTGAGTTTGGTAAGAGGCGAGAGAAAATGTATAACAGAAGTGAATGGCGGGGGATTGTGGAGGGGGTATGGTTGTGGCCCACCTGGGCCAAGGAATGAACTCGCTTACATTGACGATCTACCATAATGAGGGTCCATCGCTGTCCATGAAGCTTAGGGTGGATTTTCTGACTGCGATGAGTTCTAATTAATGGTACTGGAGGGGGCGGGTAAGGCCTGGGCTTTCTTTCTTTCGACTTGTGTCATGTTCTTCTCACTGCTTTTTCTTTTCCGATGCCCGTCGCGCACCTTACTCCATTCTTGGAAAATATAAGGAAGATGAAAGAAAAAAAGAAGAATAATAATATATAATAATAAAATAATAATATAATAATAATATAATAATAATAATAATAATAATAATAATAATAATAATAATAATAATAATAATAATAATAATAATAATAATAATAATCAAAATCATCATCAAAAATGCTTTATTCTGTCTATCATTAAAAAAATAGCAATTTAATATAAAAATAAATACATAGACAAGAAATGGGCTTCTAAGGGGACTAATAATAATAATAAATAATAATAATAATAATAATAATAATAATAATAATAATAATAATAATAATAATATAGGAGTAGGAGAGAAATTAGAAAAGGATATAAACGAACTGTTAGGAAGGAGGAGGATAAATAGGGATTTAAAGTTGTTCTGGAAGGAAATACGAAAGGTTAAAAAAAAAATGAGTGTGGAGGGATTCTTTCGAAAATCTGCATAACATTGGTAGTGATTAAGAGATGATAGTCAATGTGTGAGGGTTTGATGGTGTAAGAAGAAGTATGTTTTTGGGGATGAGGTAATTAGTAGAAGGAGGTAATAGGTAGAGTGAAAAAGTTGAAGAATGGTAAATCAGCAGGTATAGAGGTAAATACCGGTGAAATGGCCAAGAGTGGTGGTGGTGGTAAGATTGTGATTGAGTGGATATGGAAGTCGTTTTCCGGAGGGCTAGTGACAGTAGCCTTGTTTAAGAGTAGGGGACATAAAGAGAACTGAAGAAACTACAGGGGAATTAATTTATTGAGTGTTGTAGGGAAAATAAATGCGCCGAGTGACTGAGGGGTTGATTGGTGAGGAACAAACACAGTGCATCAAGAAGTGGTAAGGACGTGTAGATCAAATTTTTACATTGAAGCAAATGAGTAAGAAAATGAGAGAAATGAAGAGTTAACTTTATTCAGGCATATAAGATTAGTAAGGAAGCACTGTAATAGGTGTTAATGATATATGGTGTTGGTGGTAAGCTTCCGAATGGAAGTAAAAGAACGTAGTTGATAGTGAAGAAGCGTGTGTAAGAAAAAGTGGAATGGAGAGTGAATGGTTTAATATTAATAGCAGTATGAGGCAGGAATGTATGTTCTCCATGGCTATTTAATTTGTATATGGACGAGATAATAAAAGAATTTAAGGTAAGAGGTGGCAGGGAAAGGTATTTAGACAGATGGAGAAAGGCAGAGAGTGGAGGATACCTTGATTATTGTACACAGATTTGTTTAATGTGCGGTGAATCTTCAGTAAGTTTAAGATTGTTAAATATGTTTGGCTGGATATATAAAAGGAAGGCTTTGAAAGTAAATGTAGATCAGAGCTAAATGATGGTGAAAGGTGAAGAGTCCGGAGTGTGAAATTCTGTTGGATGATCGGTATAGGGGGTGGGTGGGGGGTGGGGGGCTTTTTTCATTGACTTAGGTCATGTTCTTCTAGTTAACTATTCAGCTTCTGGTGCATGTTTGCGCGCCCTACCCTTGGTCTGTGAGACGAAGGGAGGCTGAATAATAATAATAATAATAATAATAATAATAATAATAATAATAATAATAATAATAATAATAATAATAATAATAATAATAATAATAATAATAATAAATTAGTTTGTTGCCACCAAACCTATATCCCATGAATTTGGGTGGTTCATTACCTACCGCAGTAGGGGTTTTGGTCAGGAAAATTGGGTATTTCCTATCTAGGTGGATTTGAATGCAAAGGTTATTATCTAGGCTTGATAGCAAGCCCTGCTTCGGCTCCACACAATTGGAAATTCTAGCCACCATGGACATGGTTTCGCATCCAAATAAGAGGACCTTCTTTGCTAGAAGCATGAGAGAGAGTTATTTTGAATATTGTTCTGTGTTATGTGTTGGCTATGTTTTTAGTGATGTGTGGGTATTGAGATTAACGTAATACACTGGGCCGTAAACCGTAAATAAATATTGCAGAAAATCTCCTACTGATAGCAATTTATTGCGTCTGCTCAGGTAGCCAAGACCGGAATTCGAACACTCGCTCGCGAGAGTAAAATTCCGATCTTTAAACGAAAAAAAAAAGACTCACTTAGTCCACTTAGCTACCATGAACTACTACTACTACTACTAATAATAATAATAATATAATAATAATTTAAACTGTTAATACCTACTACTACTAATAATAATATAATAATAATATAATAATAATTTAAACTGTTAACTCACTCGCCTGTAATCATCAATCTCTTCCGTCCCTTTGATCTTCGCGGGTCTCTTTCTCTCTCTTTCATCTTCTTCCAAGGCCTTTTCGCCTCTCTTCTCTTTCAAAGTTCAACGTTGTTTTTTCTCTTCTTCTCTTCGCTGCATTAAATCGAATACAAAATCAAATACAAAACAAATAATACAATTTTAGCAAAAATGAGACTGAATAAAATTATTACAAATAGTATCACTTTCTCCCCCTTCCCCTATTTCTACTATAGTATTGATAGTCTCTGGCGACTGTGGATGGGATTTTAATACCTTATGGGGTATTCTTGGACCCTCCCCCCAGTCTGATCCTTCTGCCATTAATATTTTAGCTTTAATGAGCCTATCCAAAATTCCATTTAAACATTAACCACCTCTTCTTGAGAAAATCGACTTTGTTTGCACTAAACGTCTTTTGAGCTTCAATAATATATTTGTTCTGGTTACTGATCCTTGGAGTGAAGTGACCATTCAGGATTTCCTCGTTTATTAAAAATAATTTTGAGTGTGCTTATTCTTTAAATGAATATTAACTTTTGCATATTTTTTTTGGGGGGTTTTTTTCTAGAAGAGAAAATTTAACATTATTTTTTATATAATTTTTTTTATTTAGGGTAGTTTGTTATTTTTTGGTTAATTTTTTACAATTGTTAATGCTTGATAAAACATTTTTATTTCCTTATTATATTAAGGAATACTGAAGGTTTAATATCTCATTTTGCATTATAGACGGAGAAATCTTTGATAGATTCTCACAGTATAATTGCAATCAACACTCTAATTATTAATTGTTTGTGCCTAACTTAAATTATATTATACATAATTCTATCTTTTTTTGTAAAGACCCATCCCATCAACAAGATACTCTTTCAGTAAATTTTCTTCAGGTGAGATATTTTACTTTCATATCAGAGAAATTTTTCAATAATATAATAAATAATAATAATAAAATAATAATAATAATAATAATAATAATAATAATAATAAGTAATAATAATAAAATAATAATAATAATAATAATAAAATTAATAATAATAGATGGGAAGGTGGGGGGGGGGGGCTGTCACGGTGTGAATAAGCTCTAAGGTGGATTTTTGGCTGCCATGGTATCGAACTTTAGGGTATGAGGGGGTTGATATGAAGGGAGGGAAGGTGGGAGGGAGGGGGTGTTGACTAGGTCAAACCTTTAGTTTATATTCTTCCTACATAAATATTCTGTTTCCAGTGCGGGCTTGCTCATCACACCCTTAAGTCATGGAGAGCCTGGGGAGGCTAATTATAGATAAAAAAAAAAAAAAAAATGTTAGCGCTGCAAACTTACCGCTCTAATTTCTTTGTGGCTTGCCTAGCCTTGCAAAACCAACATCTGTTTACCCATAAGATTGATCGTCAATCCTCTGTTGAGCATCACCAACAATTAAAAATGCCCCACATATTTCACACACTTCCATCTGTTTCTCTTGTGATGCAGCCATTTCAGCAGCCTAAGAAATAATAATATCATAGATAATATAATAATATAATAATAATAATAATAATAAATAAATATTAATAATAATAATAATAATATAATAATATTAATATATAATAATACTAACAATAATAATAATAAAAATAATAATAAAATAATAATAATAAAATAATAAATAATAATGACCATAGTATCATCATAATAATATAGTAATAATAATATTAATAATAATAATAATAATAATAATTAAATCTACCAGCTAACAAATGTATTTTATAATTACAGAAAAAAAGAGTGACGTCATGCTGGAAAGGATAATCATTTTTTTATTATGACAAGTGTTCTGTGAAATTTTATTTAATTGCAAATATTAGATTATTATTATTTATTATATTTCAATTTTTAAGTGTTAAGTTTAAAGCTTTAAGTTTAAAGTTTAAAAGACGCTTAAAAGTTTAGGGCGATCGAGCCCTTTGTTTTTACTTATATTTTATATAATACCATAGTAATAATTCTATTGTGGTATCTTAAAATCTAAGAAGGATTCAGCTTTGTTATTTCCTCACGTATAAAATGAAGAAGAGCGGAATAATTAATAAATATTTCGTTATTACTTTGTTAATCGTGGGATCTTCAGAAACTTTATCGACCTTCACTCATTTCAGCGCTTTTATATCAGATGAGTCCATTTTTGCTTTTGTATCAAGGAATTATCAAAAATAATTAATAAATAATAATATAATAATAAATAATATAATAAAAAAACAGGATGGCATTTGTCTTAATATTAATTTTTGCAAGACATGAAGTTTCCTAAATAATAAATAATCATAATATTAAAATAATGACAATAATAATAATAATTAATAATAATAATAATAATAATAATAATAATAATAATATAATAATAATATAATAATAATAATAATAATAATAATAATAATAATAATAATAATAATAATAATAATAATAATTAAATAATAATAATAATATACATAATAATAATAATAATAATAATATAATAATAATAATAATAATAATAATAATAATATAATAATAAATAATAACCTGATGCCAAACGAATTTTCCAATTTGCCCTCGAGAGCATCTCTCTCTTCTCTTTAATTTGTCACAAAGCTTGCTTAACCCCTTGTGCTCTTCGACATTGCCTAGAAACCTAGTCTTTTTGATTGCAGTTTCTAGGCCCTTAAATCAATCTGAATAAGAACTGAATTTGTTCGTCATCTCTTGGTCATTTCCATTGGCTACTATTTCCCTTTAAAAATAAAAATTAAGTAAAAAAATTAGCTAGTTTAACTTATTTACAATATTTAAACATTATTTAATAGTTTACAGGAGTGAATATATGAAAATTTTTTGAATTTTGATGGAATAGTCCATGCTGAATTCAACTAGAATAATCGGTCAATACTTATACTAACAAATACATCTGGAATATTGAGGGCAATGTTAATCAATATTAACCGAGCATTTTTCCGTCAAACATTGTGTGGTTCAGGGGAGAGAATTCCAGATGTTCCTAATAATGGAAAGTTTGGTCTGGCATTGTGATTTTTTGGGGGCAATATATGATAGGGCCTAATTATGTTAGTTGCCACTCAAACGGAGATGTTAATAAATAAAAGAGAAGCTTCTTCACTCTATAAATATGATGGAGGCATTTAGCTGTGTGTAGTAACCCCAAGAAATAACAGTACAGTGAGGATGAAGGACGCCTCATGTGGTTAGTCTTAACTCATTTTCTACGCATTGACCAGTTTAATTCAAAGAACATCCCAATGAGCTAAACCAATTCATATTATGATATCTTCTCTACGAATGGAGGTCTCACATATAGTCTGTTCATTTGTTTACATATTTGCTATAATAATGAGCATTACAAAAAATAACAGCAGTATTAACGGTGATAGTTTAATTGGCTGAGGGGTTCGATTGCACCATACACAATTTTTTCAATTTTAATATATACTGTCCATCTATTTAAAAGATATGTATTGATAAGTTCTAGTAATAAATAGGAGCTTGACATAATTGAGCAACTTTTGTGAATGCTTGTCTAAACAGAACCCTAACGGAAATGGTGGCATATGTTAAGCTTAAATGTGAAAATCTAATTTTTAAACATACCTAGAAATTAAAAGTACTTATATTTTGCATTAACTTGAACCCAATAAAAATATCTTGTACTATCATTTAAATATACTTAACGTACTTTTCCTATCCGAAAAAAATGAGAACATCTTGATCATCTAATCTAAAATAAACTTTTTGTTATAATTCTGTCAATAATGTTAAAATGTGAGTAGAAAGTCATACAACTTGTTAAATATCCCATGTGCAATTGATAAAACCCTCTTAATTCAGAAACCTTTTATAACTTCTTGATCTCACCAGAATTGCCAAAGTGCAACTGTATCGATGTGAGTATCTCTTTGGAACTTTTAAATTTTCTCACCAGTTTCATAATATTAAACAAATAACTCAAAGACAATTCTGTTTCCACATGTTATAAAAAAAAAATAAGCATGTAACAGAATCTTTTTATCCCTACAAACCTAATATAATTATTAATCATCGTTTCATGTTCTGATTGTGAAAAAAAAATATATACCAGTAAATATTTTTCAAAACCATATTACTAGAGTCAATCACTAACTTACGTAACAGGAAAAATAACCGCAACATCATCATAGTATTAAAAAAAAAATGTTGCATTAAGATAATAATAGTAGGCCTGATTAATAAATAATGAAGAATTGTTTATATTTTTCTATGTATTTATAGATGCTTATTTCTGAATATAATAATAATAATAATAATATAATAATAATAATAATAATAATAATAAATAATAATAATAATATAAATAATAATTAATAATAAATTCATAACCAATGCTTCTTGAACAGAAAGAGCTAATCTTTGTTTTCCTTTTCTAATCCTCCTATCCCGTCTTGGCAAGCATAGAAATCTGCATAATCTTATAAAGTCATCTTCGTATGCAATTTTTCCGATGGAAGGTTGAATGCTTCATATTCTTTTCGCAAATTCCCTCATCGTGTAATCTAAAATAAATCATAAGATACAAAGTAATGTGAAAATTCAGCAACTTCTTGCTTTTTTAAGCAAAACAAATTTTTTTAATAACATCTAATTTGGGAATCGTTATATTGAACAAAAAATTAAAATGCATCAAATTTGCCGTATAATTAAAAAAAAAATAAAAAATCCCTTTCACAGGATCCCCAAATCTGATTGTATTTGTGAAAAGGTTCATGAAGGGCAAACTTGAACCAAAAATAATCTGTCACACCTGGAAAGAAAATTTGAATAAATTAATTAATAGGAATACAAATCATTCATTTATTTTTATAAGAAAATAAAATGGTGGGTTGAAGGAAGGAAGGAACTGAGAGAAATCATGAAAGACCATAAGAATCAAAGAGAACAAACTATCTTGGCGGGAAGAACAGATTCCAGAAAGTTCTTATATAAGGGTTTTCAATTGATATAAATGCGAAGGAAAGAAAGTTTCAAACAGAAAAAAAAAATTGATAAGTGCTGAAATGAACAGATTTTTAATGACTTTCAAGTTTTAGCATTATGTAAAAAGTCCTCACAGTCTTCCTAAACATATATATATATGTAAATTAATTGGCAAATATTACACATAATCTTTAAGAATATTACATACCAAGTGCTTTAATGACTATGCATCAATATATATATATATATATAATATCATATATATATATAATATATAATTATATATAATATAGTATATATATATATATATATATATATATATAATTAGTGGATAGAACCGAACCATGGTATACGGTATCGGTAAATCAGTTGATTTTTGAAGTATCATAATTTTGCTGAGGTTAGTAAGAACGGCATCTGTAAAATTTTGCGAATACCCTTTACCCGATACCAAACTTTTTATTGACTTTTTGCGGGAAATTTGGTGCCCAAATCTTTAAAAAAATTTAATTTTTCTTTTTTAAGGTAACAAAAGTTTATTTTAATTATCACAAATATTTTTAATTTCGTCTTAAAATAAATTTGAAAGAAAACGCCTAATATTTTTTTTATACAAAATTATTATTTTGTTTTCAAAAATGCCATAAAGAGTACACATGAAATTAAAGAAAAACAGTAGAAATTTGTTTATCGAACCAATACGCTGCGAATTTTCTTTCGAAAGAAGCAGTTGAAAATCGTTGGATTTTTGAAGAGCAATATCCGCAATTTGTCTGATAAATTCCTGATCTATCTGACCTAAACCGTTTTTGCTTTTGTTATTTGTGCTTACGTTCACTCGATAAGATTATGTTTACACAAGTTTTAGCACAAATTTCTGGGCTAAAACGTCCGCGATTCTTACAATTTACTTTTGTTTATAAATAATTGGAATCAGCTGTTGTGATGAGCCCATCGATTTGGAATAAACAGAAATAAAAATATAAAAAAATGGTTATATTACAAATAATTGACCAACTATTGTGATGGAAGTTTATCTATTTGGAAGATTATATTTAAAAGCTGATTTTTATTGAATGAAACATTCATAAATTTAAACTGGCCTACCACTCCGCCAGTATTGTTTGTCTACATTTTTGCGTAAGCACGTCTTAAATCGGCAATTTCTTACGATTGTCCTAAGCTTTGACAAAAACGAAGGTCAAAACTCCAAGCATTTCTTTACGTTTCGTAGCACAAATGCAAAAAAGAAAACTGCTGTATTGTAAAGTAGTTTTCATTTTTGCAGTTTTAATGCTTAAGAAACGTAAGAAATGCACGAGACTTGCATCATTTTTGTCACAAAATGATTTCAAAAAAAACATGGCGCAAATCGTAAAAAATGTGAATTTTAGACGTGCTTACGCAAAAAATGTAACAAACAATATGGCCAACGTGATAGGCCCGTTTGGAATTGTGA
>JABUQX010088779.1:0-19513 GCA_015478945.1 Trachelipus rathkii
TCATCAATTCAAATGGGCCTATCACGTTGCCATATTGTGTTACATTTTTGCATAAGCACGTCCTAAATTCGACAATATTTTTACGAATTATGCGCATTAGTTTGCACAAAAATGAATGCAATCTCGTGCATTTTTAGCGTTTCTTAAGCATAAATGCAAAAATGGAAAACTACTTTACTAAATACAGCAGTTTTCGTTTTGCATTTGTGCTTACGAAACGTAAGAAATGCTGGAGTTTGCGTTCGTTTTTTGTCAAGCTTAAGAGAAAATCGTAAGAAATGCCGAATTTAAGAACGTGCTTACGCAAAAATGTAACAACAATATGGCGGAGTGGTAGGCCAGTTTTTAAATTGATGAATGTTTCAATTCAATAAAATCAGCTTTAATAGAATTTCTTCCAAAAGGATAAACTCCATCACAATAGTTTGGTCAATTATTTGTAATATAACCATTTGTTATAATTTTATTCCTGTTTATTTCAAACAATGGGCTTCATCACAAACAGCTAATTCCCAATTATATGATAAACAAAAGTAATTTCGTAAGAAATCGCGGACGTTTTAGCACGAAATTTTTTGTGCTAAAACTGTGTAAACATATCTTATCCGAGTGAACGTAAGCACAAATAACAAAAGCAAAAATTATTTCTATTTCTTAAGTCCTTATGAAAATAAAATAGAAATTGCGGACAAACTATTAAAAGCCAACATTTTCAACATTACTATATACATAACAAAAGTTGCAAACGGTTCATAAACAAATGTTCTATTTTTTCTTTAATTTTCACTGTACTCTTTATGCAAGTTTGAATACGTAATTCTCTCATATTTCTAATAAAAATATTAGGCGTTTTCCTTCATACTTTTCTTACCACGATAATGACTGTAAAATACTCATTATAAATAAATAAACTTTGGTACCTATGAGAAAAATTAAATTTTTTAAAGATTTGGGCACAATATTTCCCGCAAAAGTACAAACTGAAAAATGTTTGGTACGGTAAGGGTATTCGCAAAATTTTACAGATGCCGATACTACTACTCACAAAATTCTGATACTTCAAAAATCTAAGTTTGAATACGCAATAAGAAAGTGCCATAGTTTGTTCAGTTTAAAAAAATTATTATATGAGACATTTATATGTAATATTAGCAATAATGTATTTGGTTTTATCAATATATGTATATACCATATATATTTGATGCATAGTTACAAACACTTGGTAATGTATATTCTAAAGATATGTGAATATTTGCAATTAATTTACATATAGGGAGACTGTGAGGACTGGAATATAGATGCTAAACTTGAAGTCATTAAAATCTGTTTCATTTCATGCCCTTATCAATTTTTTTTTCTTGTTTTGAAACTTTCTTTCCTTCGCATTTTTATATCAATTGAAAACCTTATAAAAGGCTTTCTGGAATCTATTTCTTTTCCACCAAGGTAGTTGTCTCCTTTGATCTTATGGTCTTTCATGTTACTCTCGGTTCCTTCCTTCCTTCAACCCACCATTTTATTTTCTTATAAAAATAAATTGTATTCTCTATTAATTAATTTATTCAAATTTCCATTCCAGGTGTGCAGATATTTTTTGGTTAAGTTTTGCCCTCATGACCTTTTCACAAACACAAAATCAGATTTGGGATCCTGTGAAAAGGTATTTTTTATTTGTTTTAAATTATACTTACAATTAGGCATTTTTTAATTTTTGTTATGCACGAAATATTAAGAAGTAATATGATTTTAAAAAACATTTGTTTGTTTAAAAAGCTTAGAAGTTGCTGAATTTTCCATTACTTTGTATCTTATGATTTTTTTAGATACACGATGAGGAATTGCGAAAAGAATATGAAGCATCAACCTCTCATCGGAAAATTGCATACGAAGATGACTTTATAAGATATGCAGATTCTATGCTTGCAGACGTGGATAGGAGGATAGAAAAGGGAAAACAACGACTAGCTCTTTCCGTTCAAGAAGCATTGGTATGGAATTTATTATTATTATTATTATTATTATTATTATTATTATTATTATTATTATTATTATTATTATTATTATTATTATTATTATTCAGAAATAAACAGGTTCAAAATTTCAGATAGAAAAATATAAACAAGCCTTCATTATTTCCTAATCAGCCTCACTATATTCCTATTTTAATGCACATTTTTTTTTCAATACTATGACGATATTGCTGGTTATTTTTCCTGTTGTGTAAGTTAGTGATGACTCTAGTAATATGGTTTTGAAAAAATATATATATATTTTTTTCAAATATCAGATTACACAAAACAATGATAATATAATAGGTTTGAAGGGATAAAAAGATTCTTGTTACATGCTTATTTTTATAATGTGGAAACAGAATTGTCTTTGAGTTATTTGTTTAATATATGAAACTGGTGAGAAAATTAAAGTTTTTAAGAGATATTCACATGGATTTTATTTGTACTTTGGAATTCTAGTTAAATCAATAATTTATACAGGGTTCCGCATTAAGAAGGTGCACATGGGATATTTAGCAAAGTTGTATGACTTTCATCCACATTTCCATTTAGTGACAGACAGAATATAACAAAATGTTATTTTAGATTAGATGATCAAGATGTTCTCTTTTTTTTCGGAAGAAAAAGTACTTATATTTAAATGATAGTACAAGATTTTTCATTCTGTTCAAAGTTAATGGAAATATAAGTACTTTTAATTTCTAGGTATGTTTAAAAATTAGGTTTTTATATTTAGCTTAACATATGCACCATTTCTATTAGGGTTTGTTTAGAGCATCACAAAAGTTGCTCAATATGTCAAGCTCCTATTACTAGAACTTATCAATACATATCATTGAATAGATGGACAGTATATATTAAAATGGAAAAAATTGTTATGGTGCAATCGAACCCCTCGGCCAATTAAACTATCACCGTTAATACTGCTGTATTTTTTGTAATGCTCATTATAATAATAAATGATGTAAACAAATGAACAGACTATATGGTTGAGACCTCATTCGTAGAGAAGATATAATATGAATTGGTTAGCTCATTGCATGTTTCTGAACTAAACTGGAATGGTAGAAAGTGAGTTTAGACTAACCACATGAGGCCGTCTTCATCCTTCACTGTACTGTTATTTCTTGGTACAACACACATCTTAAAATGCCTCCATCATATTAATAGAGTCAAGAAGGCTTTCTTTGATTTATTAACATCTCGGCTTGAGTTGGCAACTACATAACTAGGCCCTATTCATATATTGCCCCAAAAAATCACAATGCCGCCAAGCTTTTAGGGACATCTGGGAATTCTCAGAACCACAAATGTTTACGGGAAAATTGCTGGTAATATGGATTAACATTGCTCAATATTTCCAGATGTATTTGTTAGTATGAGTATTGACCGATATTCCAGTTTAAATTCAGCATGGGTATTCCATCAAAATTCAAAAAATGTTTCATATATTCACATCCTGTAACTATTAAATAATGTTTTAAATATTATAAATAAAGTACAGTAAGTGTTATATTAATTTTTTTTACAGGCAAATAGCAGCACTGGAGATGGCAGAGTTGACGAACAAATTCAGTTCTTATCAGAAAGAATTACTGGTCTTGTAAGTGAAGCAGAAAGACTAGGTTCTGAAGGCAATGTCGAAGAGGCACAAGGGTTAAGCAAGCTTTGTGACAAATTAAGAGAAGAGAGAGATGCTCTTATTTGTCTCCTTATTATTATATTATTATTAACATTAATGACATTCGGCATCATATTATTCATATTCTTTTTTTTATTATATTATTATTATTATTATTATTATTATTATTATTATTATTATTATTATTATTATTATTATTATTATTATTATTATTATTATTATTATTATTATTATTTATTAATTACTATTATTATTGTTCAACATTATGATAATTTTATGATCATTATTATTATTTATTATTATTATTGTCATTAATTTTACTTCCACTCTTCTCAATATTACCTTATCCTGTTCAAGCATCTCTTCTAATACCTTCAGTTATTTCTTTGGGTCATGCATCTTCATTTTTTTTGCTTCGTAGCTACGCTCTCTGCTACCACTCTGATAAAATTTCCTGATACAAAGCAAAAATGACTCATCTGAAGAAAAACGCTGAAATGAATGAGGGGATTGAAGTTTCTTGAAAGATCGACGATTAACTAATATCAACGAAATATTTTATTAATTATACCACTCGCTTCATTTTATACGTGAGAATATAACAAAGGTGGATCCATCTTAGCTTTAAGCTTCACGATAAAATTAATATTGATATTATATAAAGATTTAAGTAAAACAAAGGTTATGACCCCCTTTTAAACTTTAAACATTAAAGTAAGAATATGAATTAACACAGTCCTCTTCTGAAATATATAAAACATTAATAATAAACTAATATTCCAATTAAACTAAAATTTCACAGAACACTTGTCATAATAAAAAATGATAATATCCCTTCCAAGTGGCGGTCATTCCCTTATCTCTAAGTAATTATAAAAATACATTGGATACTTTAGTAGATTTAATCACGTTGAATGTTCAAGTACGTGATGCATTCAGACGCGTTAGGGGATGTGTGGATCAAATTGTATATAGTTTTAATGGACTTGCAACAAGCAGATGACAGAATTAATAGGGAAGCTCTGTGATGTGTTAATGATAAATGGTGTAAGTGGTAGACTTCTGAATGGAATTAAAAGTATGTATGTATATACGGTATAGTGAATTGCATTAATCTCAATACCCACACATCACTAAAACCATAACCAACACATACAACAACAATCTATTATAACAAAAATCACTATCTTATGCTTCTAGAAAGAAGTTTCGCCCATCTAAGATTCGAAACAGTGTCCAGTGTGGCTTTGGAACCTTTTTTTTAATTCAGAAATTTAGGAGGTGGTTTCAAAATTTTCCGTGTTTTCATCGAAGTCCGACTCCGACCTCTTGAAATTACCGACTCCGACTCGACCCTCTCAAAAATTTTACCGACTCCGACTCCGACTCCGAACTCACCCTTTTTGAAAATTACCGACCTCCGACTCCACCCTCTAGAAAATTATCTGTATGTAACTCGTTAACTATATACTATATCATATATATATAATATATATATATATCATATATATATAATATATATATATACCTATATTATATATATAATATATATATACAATATATATATCATATATATATATATACTATATATATATATATATATGAAGAGGATGTGTTTCCTCTGTGAATGGTATTATAGTTACAGAATTCATTTGGAATAAGAGGTATAGATCTAATAAAATGGGTTCAGATAGGACAAATCTTAGGGCGTTTAGGGTTGGAAAAAGAATTGATTAAAATGAGAAAGAACTTATGTGAGAATGTGTGTGTGGGTAAATAGAGGAACTAAATGAAATTACGTCTGAGATGGTTCATCATGTGAAGGAATGATTAGAAATAGTTGGTTTTTAGCGGATTGTATAGTGTGTGAGTGTGCTGGGAATCGAACGGCTGGGAGACCGCAGGAAAAGTGGATCGAGTCAGTAAAGAAATGCCGGATGAGAAATCGTGAGTTTGGCCAGAGGCGAGAAGAAAGTGCATGATAGTGGTGAATGGCGAGGTGTGGTGAGGGGATATTGTTGTGGCCCACCTGGGCAAGAATTTAAAACCCCCACGATTGACGAAGAGCCTAGTGAGGGCTCCGTCGCTTCCCGTTTGAAGCTAAGGTCGGGTTCTTCTGAGCGACGAGTTCTCACTAAAAGGTATTAAGGGCGTAAGGCTGGGCTTCTTTTCGACTTTCGTCATATTACTTCTACTTGTTTTCTGTTTCTAGTGCATGCTTTGCCACCTAACCCCCAGTCTTGGGACGGAGAAGGATGATGTTGATGTTAATGATGATGATGATGAGTTGACTATATATATAATATATATATATATAATATATAAATATATATATATAATATATATATATCATTATATATAATCAATATAATATATATTATATATATATTATAAATAATATAATATATATATAAGTATATATAATATATATATATAATAATATATTAGCGGCCAAGTAGCAAAAAAAAAACAATCGGTTAGTTACCCTTGGATTAAGAAATAACCTATTATATATATACTTATATATATTAAGCTATATATAATATATATATATATATATAATATACTAATATACCTATATATATATATATATATAATAATATATATATATATATATATATATAATATTACTTCAATAAAAAGGAGAATAAAAATAATGGAACATTAATAATAATTCTGAAAATAACAATAAAAAATATTAATTTTATTCAGTATAAAAATTACTTTAATTTTGATCTCTTACAGCAAAAATGATTTGATAACTTCTCGTTTATAGTTTTGAGCGTATGATGAACAGGTCACATAATGCCAGTTTGCTAGGGATTTTTCTTCTCATGAGAATTGAAAAAGTTTGCTTTGAGCCTTTTTCAGAGTAGTGAAATATTGTTTTGGATTCACATTTTGAGTGACGTAAATGCTAAAATCTTAACAATCTAAATATTGACTGCACATATCAAATTTATTTCCAAAGTTAGCAAAATTTTGAAGTAGTCGACGGGAATAAAGTAACTTTATAGATTAGTAAGTATGGAATTATGACTCTCGAAACTGGCTCTCTAACTGGTTTGAAAAATCATCAAGAATATAAATTGTAATTGCCCTATATCTTTTCATTTTAAATTGATTCTCACAAGAGGCATTATAATTTTCCATTATCAGAAAGCAGAGGTTCTGTTGCAACTTCCAAAATGTTGAAATGTCGTTGATGTTTGCTGGAAAAAAAAAAAAAAAAAAAACCCCCCCCTTCCCCCCCAAAAGTCACATTTCCAATATGATTAAGAGAGTTGCTGTCACTAATTATGGAAGAATGCAATCTAATACATAATGAAAGAGTGTTTGAGAATAAAGTTTAAACCATAAATACATAAACTTATAGCAAATTTGCTTTTGCTTAAAAACTTGAAAAAGATCTAAGTTTTTTTATAAAAGGTTAATAATCTTGATACATTGAAGTTCCTCTTAAAAGCTTCAATGCGTTAAAAATTTCACTTAGGTCGCGCTTAACAAATCCATCGAAATTTCCACCTACCTTGTGTCGCCCATCGTGAGAGCTTTGTCCATTTTGTGTCTGGTGAAAATCTCTTCTTTTTTTTTCTTTTAAAATGTGTCGAGCCTTGGCAATCTAAATAGCATATAGTTGCATTTTCGATGTGCCATAAAGTTTTAATGAGTTGTACTTCACATGAATTGTGAACAGCATAGAACATCTAACGCCGCTGGATATTTCGACAGCCTTAACACCTCTAAAACATTTCTTCATTGCTTTACACCATCATATCGTTGGCCCCTAATGCAGAAAGTTAATATTTATATCCAAAGTCTCGTAGTATTACCTCAGATAGAGTTAAGGAAACAAAGAACCAGTTAAGAAGCCATATGGGACCTATCGAGACTGTCCAGTAACTAAATAATATCAATACATGCCCATAGCGACAAAGCAACAAAACCTTACACCAAGCACCCTAAGGCTGTCAATTTCCTAAACAAAGGTCATAATATAATATATACCCCAACTACTACCAAAAGTAAAGTCTTTAGCTAACCACAATACAAGCTTTAATAAAGTTTATGAGATACTGGTAGCTCAACATCGTTTACTAATTAACTAACCTAAAAACCCGCCACTTTAGCACGTCAGAATATACTATATGATCTGCACCAAAACAATCTACTAACCTATCACAATCCTTTCTTTCAATGTTGCAATGCAGCCCAACAACTCAACAAACACAAACTGCGGGAAACCATTCAAAAAATTAACACTATACAGAAATGATCAAGGTTACAACGTCCTTCCTAATTTTTTATTGTGTCCCAAGAAAACTAGCCCTGGTAAATATAATTTTTTAGACTTTCCTGATTATCACACGTTCCCTATGATGGGGAGAATTTGAAGGGGAAATAATGGCATATGCGACGATCTTGCATGTTGGAGCGAGAGAGAGAGTCGATTCGAGAGGTGGTGGAGTGTTTTTGCGGAGGAGTTGGAGGGAAGCAGGTATGAAGATGAACATACAAGAAGAAAGATGATATTAAACAGTTAACCGGAGTGGAAATGAGGTAGGTCGCAACATGGGATGATGGTGAGAGAGGAGGATGTAAAGCCGTAAATACCTGCAATTATCTTATCGGAGGATGTTTTAACAGAAGGCAAAGGAGTGGGTGGAGAGATTACGCAGATAAATGGAAAAAGATATGGAATTAGTTTACTGACAGCGGATATTCCCCAATGATGAAAGAACAAACCATTCCCGGATACTTTACAGAGGAGTATAAACCAAGATGATTTAATCAGCATACTTGACTCTCACACTGCCTGTACGGACAGTGGAAACCTAATGGACACAACGAAGAATATATTAGAATAATAGATAGTTAAGTAAGTAATAGTATACTTTATTATCGCCAACAGTAATCATTTAAAAAGATCGGGGATCGGCAGTGAGTAAAAAATATACCCAGATGCGGCGTTTGTTTGTTTAAATATGGGGCAGAGTAGTATCCGCGACAAGTATATATCACACAGAAAAAACTCTACATCATCTTGGATTTGAAAAGCGCACCAGCTACATGTAGTTTATATAAGGAAAAGTAGAAATTATTAGGTGACAGTCAAATATAGATTTTAAATGAGGAGTTATGTCGCCACACTTTCTTATGCAAGAGCAATGTGTATTGAAGCAAAAATCTAAGAAATGGATAGTAGGTTTAAAGGTCTCTCAAAATGAAAATGTAATTCACACCTTCGGTCATACCAATGCAGTGGCCGAGAGGAATGACGCACTTCGAACAGAATCATTGTGTTCGAGCTTCTTCCGTCATTGAACTTTAGTTCATGGTGGAAGAATTTATTACATATTTATTTTACTAATTTATCATGTATAAATCTTGAATATAATCGCACGAGGTACGCACTACTGGGTATTGGAGGGTGATTTAACATCTGTGTTTCATACATTTGAATCAAGGGAGTGAAACAGAAAGAAAGATGAGGATATTTTGCTTATCCTTTTTCCTTACCCCCACATTTGCCAAGCGCCCCAGTTCTTTCAGGCCCGAAGCGGTACCCATACTAGTAACACCTGTTAATCTGGGAATATCATGTTCGAACACGATCAGGGAATTTGAAGAAACAAGACACGTCTTCATCATCTATTGCTTCCAAATTCAATAGAACAGCCTAATCCTTTTAAATCAAGCACAATGAATGAGGCACTTGACAACCGTGAGATTTGCCGCTAAAATCAAAATGGTCCAGCACACAGTGGAAATCTTGGCAAGACTTTGCCTAAATAAGGGGTTACTGAGCTCCAGGGACATGAACAAGAATTCCTACGGCATACCCGTAGCCGAAGAGAGAGTTTTTGAACTTTTTTTTCCATTTCACAAATGGAAAGTACCACTGGAGTTTGTATATTTGCAAAATATCAGGGATATCAGAAAGCTTCTAGAATGGAAGACTCTTTTATTGGACTCTTCAACAAGGATTTAAAGGGTTCTGTCCCTCTATATGACCTATTGGAAAAAAAGTAGCATCAGTAGTGGCCAGTTTGCACACTTCCTGTTCGCTATTAAAGAAACCAGGAGAACTATAAAGGGAAAAGAGAAAACGAGATGGATGAAAGTTACTATGCCTCTCAAAGCACGAAGTCACATTCCTCGGAGAAGTAGATAAACAACCTGAAATCAAACTAAAAGTAGAACTGCCTGGAAAGTACGAAAACCATGACGTTCAACAATACTACAAAACCCCACCAAAATAAACCACTACAAAAAAACAAGAAAAAGAGCGTGAAGAGATAAGAGAAATATTCTAAAATCTTGTTGGAGAAAGATGCTTGCCGGGCTGACAGGATGAAGAATCCCTCCTGGGAGATGAAACATAAAAAAGATATTAATATTATATTATATATATATATATATAGTATATATTATATATATATTATTAGGTACTAATTATATACTAATAAGTAATATATATATACGTACTTATATTAAGGATACGTATAATAAATCAATTTATTTTTAACAATATAATTGATATTTATCATATATACTATAGAGACTGTCTGATATATATATATCAGTCGCGGCTTTACGGGGGTAGGCAAAGTAGGCAACGCCTACTTGCCTGAGTGAGGCCAAAAAATATTAAAAAGTCAGCATATATATATATATATATTATACTATATATATAACCGTATATATATATATAATATATATAGATATCACTATATATTAATATAGATATATATTATATATTATATAAAATGATTTCGTTCGAAGGCTAGCTTTTAGATGCCGTCATCAATTTCTACTCGATTCCCTTTTTTAATAGTTAGGCATCGGGTGGCAATTGGTACCTTCTCGAATGTCAAAAAAATAGTTCCTGCTTATTCTCTGAGGCTAGGCAACTGGGATGTCCTGACGAGTCTTCGGTACGCAGTCATTTGTTTTAATATAATCCCCGTTTAAATTAGAGGAAGAAATAAATAATAATATTATTGAATAAATTAATTATAATAAATAACTAATTAACTAATTTATATGCTAACTTATCTATCTAATTTAACAGTTTTATTTCTAATTTCGTATCTTACATTAAATAATAAATGACCAAAACTCCAGTCTAAGAAATATCGCTCGTTGAGTGCGACTCACCGGACTCTTCCTCGACGCAAAATCGTCAGCCCCAATGTCTTATCTTAGCCGAATTATAGCCCCAGCGTTTATCTCCGTATCATAGCAATAAAATACTAATAATTGATACTCCAGTGGCAGACTTGTACGTTTCACACACCGAATTGATTAGCCGTACGTCAATATTTACCTGTGCATCGCAAAACGTAACAGAGACAGGAAAACAAAAAAACCCCATACACACAAAACGAGTAGATGCAAAACCGTTAACGAGGTTAGAAACACATGCCCATACATAAACAGATGTAGTGCAAGACCTGACTTATTATATATCTCGTGTAAAGAGGATGTGGATTTTGATGGTGATGAGGATGTACATTTAGCCTTTAATCTTTGATTCGTAAAACTATAGATCCTAGCACTTCCACTCCTTAGGCAATTAATTATCTGTTTCTATATTTAACGGTTACTTATTATAGCCTACCATGCTTCATTACTCATTAGTCTTGTTCATGCAGAAGGGAATATTCAATTACCTTACTGTTTTGGAACAGAGGGAGATAGCATTATAATATATCTGTTATTAAGTGTGATGAACACTCAGAAAATACAGTAATTCAACGATAATAAGAAGATGAGTTTGTTTGACCATCCAAATTATAATAAAGTCTATCTTGCACCGCTTTATTTCTAAGATTTTATAATTAATAATAATCACTTGAAAAACAATAGATGGTATATTTTGAACGGCAATTTTAATATAATCGAATATTCGAAGTTTATAAGTTTCATTGAGCTCTTATAATTTTTTGAAAATCATATTTATATAAAAAATTTAAATTTAACAATTTGGGTAAGGTGATTTTAGTAAATATTTAGATTAATTTTAAAAAAATAATGAAATTCCACAAATAGTTATATTTTTTTTACGAATAACTTGTTCTGTGGAACCATTATTCTCTTTACTATTGTCGGCTGAAATTTATAAGGTATGATATATATATAAATTATATATATATATATATAATATATACCGTATAGTATATATAGTATATATATATATATATATATAAATATATATCATAATATATATATATACTATATATATATATATCGTTGCCTACTCAAGAAATTTGACCACGAGCCGCCAAATGATAATAATATATTAATATATATATATATATATATATTATATAAATACTATATATTATATATAAATATAGTAATATATACAATTATACTATATATATATATATATGGAACAACAGCCACTTCAACTAAGAAATCTTCACCCAAATTAAACACCTCATTTTTTATTAATAAAACATAACTCTCAATTTACCTTTGAAAATACAAACTTAAAATGTAAATCAATTTATATATAAATTTTTTAAGAAAATTGTTTAAGTGATAAGATTTAGAGCTTAAACAGAAACCGAAATAGATATTTAATTTTTGTATGAAATATAAACTAATAATATATTTTATATTCATAAATAATCCCATAAAAGTTGTTAATGATAATAATTATAAGAGCTGTAATCGTGATAATACAATTAAACAAATATAAATTAATTTCTAGTTTACATACGATTGATAAAAAAATATAATAATAATAATAATAATAATAATCTTAAATAAATAAATAATATAATTAATAATAAATAATTAAATATAACTTTAATAATATAAATTAAATCAATGGATCTCGACCCCTGCGTCTTCATTTCGCCTTTCTTCCTCTCATAATTATATATAATAATTAAATAAATAAATTATAATAATTATAAATTTAATATAATTACTAAATGAATAAATAATATAATATAATTAAATAATATTAATAATATAATTAAATAATATAATATTAAATTAAATAATAATTAAATTAATAATAATAATCATAATATAATAATAATTAATATTAATTATAAATAATATATATAAATTAATTATAAATACATTAAATATATAGCTAACATCAGAGCTGCAGCGCCTCAGCTGTATCTAACCGCGCTAACGTAGCCAAACTTTATCTGAAGTGTAGCAACGCTTGTTATGACACTTCTGTAACATAATATAATAATATAATAATAATATTCAAATTCATTATATAAATAATAAATCAATCAATAATTAAATACATATAATAATTATATAATATTAAATATAATAATTAAATTATAATAAATTAATAATAATAATTAAATTATAATATTAAATAATAATAATAATACATAATTAATAATATAATATATATATAATATATATATATATATATTAATTATAATATATAGATATTAATATATCATTAATATATTATAATTTTATATTACTTAATATAATTATAATAATTAATATACTATATATATATCAATATATTATAATAATATAAATATCTATATTTTAATATATTAATTATATTTATTAATATATATATATACTACTATATTAATATATATAATATATATAATAGTAATATTTAATATTAATATATATTATATATATTATATTATAATATATATAATATACTATATATATTATATAATTCAATGATTTTTATTCATTATTCACCTAATTAGGTATGTATTAAAATAATGGTAGACAGGGATATTAGGCTTTAAGCAACCCTATATATATAGGTTCATCATTTTACTCATACTTACTTATTATTAACAGCTTATGTTAATTACTCTATATATGAGTGGTATTATAGGGGTAGCTACTACAGTACTATAGTTATATAGTATATATATATATATAAGTATAATAATATTACTTATATATTACGTTATATGACCTCATAGATAAAGCAATGAATCAACTCTTAGTATATATAGATTAGAGTTCTATATTTAAGTATATAATATATATATAATAGTATAACATAATATATATATATATATTAAATATATATTATATATAGAGAACGATAGTTATATAACATAACCTTTACCTAATGTATATATATATATAATATATATATATATATATATAAGTCCAAATAAAAAGCTTGCTACTCAAGCTTCTATTAACCCACTGATATTTTTGCAATATTCACAAGCAACATGAGGTGCGTCGCAGTCAAAAAAATTTCAAAACTCTTCCTCTCGGCTACTACTAATAAAGAAGAATTATTATAGGTTACAAGTAATTCTGTTTATAGTTTGTCCCTAGGAGCCATTAAACTTATTGTTCAGCTAAAGTCTAACAATCTCAATACCTGGGGTCTGAGACTCTTTAGATAGACCCAAATCCATCTTGGATCATGAAGTCCATTATCAGTTGGGCTTGATTTTAATAGAATTAGCTGATTCTAATTTCTGTAATTTGAAATCAAGTATATATTGATATTAAGACGTGTCTTGTATTCATGTGAAGATTCTGCTTCTGTATTCGATTTCATTTCTTTCGGAGAAATTACCAGATCCGATATTAAATAAGTGTGATATTCAGGTAAGATTGGTGTACCCCTCTGTGAGCTCTCAATAAGTGTGATGGCGTTAGCCAAAGGCAAATTCGGTATGCTGAAACATAGAATGAGATCTTGCCGTGTCGTTATATTCTAGTTCGACTCTTTGATATAGGAAATGATTATCTAATACATTATCAAAATATATACTCAGTGAAGAGAGCCGTTAACTATCATAGCGATCTATTATATCTTATTTAACCTGATACTACAAAGAATTCGAATAGGTTGCAATTCAAATCAATTGCGTGTCAAATACACAAATTTGACTTGTCCAGACTAAGGTGCGCAATAGTGATGGCCTAGCAAAATACAATGTTCCTTACCCTCCCCACTGAGCAATCCGGTAGTCCAAACTTCGTCCCAATCCTTTATACCCTCCCAAGGTTATAGTGATAATATATTTATCGCCCGTAGTTACTCCATAGTGTTCTGTTACATTTTCGTCAACACCGAGTCTTATGTCCTGCGTATCGGCAACAGAAAATGATAGGAGGCAAATTTCTTCTCATCTTGACTCACCCTGCTATTCCACCGGCGCTCTTTATGTTTTAACGAATAAGCCATGGTAGCTTTGCCATTCTTGCCCGACAATATATGACTTATTTTGGATTTGCCCTAGTCCCCTAAAGCGCTATACCCTCACTTGATTCACCCACATAATTACACGAACCAAACCTAGATTGGGATTCGCATAAACATGCTAGAGAGATTTTCTACTTTCTTAGGAAGAGCTTCAAATTTATGTTTAAGTGGATTTGCCAGCTGGCGTGGAAATTAAAATGCTCGCTACTAAGGTATGGGACTAGAGTTTTGTAACTACCGTACGAGCTAATTATATGCCGTGCATATTACCTAATGGTGAACATCAATATATTAGTAAGCACCTTTGATTTGTATATATATAGTGATACTATAATTATTATATAAGGACTGTGAGGTGATATATTATATATATATTAAGTATCCTATATTAATAATTTCATTATATATATATATATATAATACTATATATATTTTTAAAATTCATTGTCAGAAAAAAATTTAAACATTTTACTGTAATTTCAGTGGCAAGTTCCAAAGCATTCACGTATGATAACAACAACTTATAAATCCATTGAACAACTTTAGGCGAAGTAAGGAATATTATACCTAATGTATAATTTTTCAAAAACATTTCTTTCGTTTCGCAATGGAAAACCTTAAGCTTTCCTTAAATGTTTATACATAACTTACTCATGTGATATCTAAGCTACATGCACAACTCCTAGTTAATAACTGCCTATCATACTTACAGATATATGGGTATTACCGATGCTGGTAATAAGATGATGCAATCCATCAAGATTGTTGCATACTACATTACAATATCTTAAATACTCTAAATATGTGAAAATATCAATGACAATGAAAATGTTATATAATTTACCATAGTTTAGCCCTTAGAGAAGCTAACAAAATTTCTACGTTTAAGAAAATTATAGGTCTTAGAAACAAAATCTGACCTGATTCGGCAAAAACCATGAAGCAGATTCGAAACTTCGGCGCCATTTAAATACATAAAGATCGATTCATTTACTTTGAATAACAATGACACACGCCGTATAAAAATGTCGGCAGACCAGTTGTAATAATAATACGGATTTTCGTTTTTTATATAAGTAATGTCTAGATATTGCTATGCAAAAACAGCGACAACCCTTTGAGGGTCTGAAACCTCAAATATCAATTTTACTACGGGTTCGTAAATACATAGGCGGGAAAGGACAACTTACTTGTCTTTTATCTCGTTGTAACCTTATTTGTCACAACTCAGGCTTTAGCCAAGTACATTCGAATTACAGGTACTCCTCAATCATGCGACTTATCTCGCTCAGTCTGCAACGTCTTCTTCTCTATTTAGACACTTCCTATGAAGTTTCTTCTTTGTTATTCACTGTACTCCAAAATCCTCCTTTGTAGTATCCTTAAAGCACCCAGTAGAGGTATGAAATGTTCGTTTAGACATAGTGAGCTGTAGGATCTTACCATATACTTTGGTATTATATTGCTTTACTTTCAAAATCTGCGAAACTTTACTGCTCACGTTCCTAAACAGCCATTGAGTTTTTCGAGGATCTGGAGCACTCCTCTCTGATTTCTGATTGTTAGCCGAAACGTGTTCAGGTAGCTTATTTTTTACCTATTCATAACTTTACCGATTTAAAACCAAGTTAAAAACTTCAGCACCCATCTTGGATGTTAGCCGTAGCTGCTTGAAATCCTCTGCTCTTATACTCAACTAGTGAACCACAACAGCTATTTATGTAGGCAACGTTTGGAAGGCATTCTAATAATTATATCCCCTTCAAATAGAGGAAGCCCTATATATATAGCTAGCTATATATATATATTATATATTTATATATATAATATAAATATATATTATTAATATATATAGTATATACTTAATATAATTATATATTATTATTAATACTATTTAACTATATATATATATACGTCTGATATATCTTACCTAATACTATTATATTAAGTAATAAATACTATGAGTAAAATATATATTAATAATTATTTTTAATATGATATATAATTAAATATATATCTAGAAATAAGTATTAAAAGTTTTTTTTTTCTATATAATATATATATTATAATATATATTAATTACATATATATATATATATATATATTAATATATATTAATCATTTATTATCTATAATATATATATATAAATAATATATTTATTTAATATTATATATATATATATATATATTTATAATATATATATATATATAGGGATATTATATATATATTATATATATAGTATATATACGACGTAACTTCGAAAAAAGCGGAAAAGATAATATTGGTGAGAAAAAGATAGTGTATCTGAAATGAGGTCATAACAACTTTGAAGTATATAGTGGACTCCAGTTATATTAAATTGATAATTCATTCTAAGTTATCTTATCGCCACCTTAGCTTACAACGAGACTTTAAATCTGGAAGAGTATCTTTGTTGATGAGAGGATCATATCCTTGTCCGAACATTTTGAATTTTATTGTGGAAACTAATTTAATATAACTAATAAAAATAATTAAATAATAAATATGTATGCTATCGGTGATGAGTGTAACTAATATATATATATTATAATATATCATTATATATATTTATATATATATATTATTAATATAATATATATAAATATATTATATATATTATATATATTATATATATAATATTTGATTCCCCTTACTTATCCTTCAACCTTGACAACAATCTTGATTTCTTCCACACTTATTTCATAAAAACTTTCCGTACCCCCTTTATATATTATATTCTGCCCTATCATATAAGCTCTAAAACACTTTCTTACAACAAAAGAACAATTCGTTAATTGAAAAAATTAGCATTCCTACTTCCCTTTTTCTTAATTCACTACTCAGATTCCCTTACTCAACAAAACTCCAATCCCTACAATATCATATACACTTTTATCTTCTAAAACTCTTTCCAATTTAAAAGTAATTACTTTAAATTACCTCATTCTCTAAACCAATAACGACTACTATCACTTCTAATACTATACTACCCGAGTGTTTATAAAATTCAATATCTGCACCCTGATTGTTAACAAACTATATACATGGAATAATACTCACCGATTTTCTCGCTACTGAAATACCATACATAAAATGATCTCCAAATTTGATTAACACCCAACTCCCCTTACTCTACACTCAGAATTTTCACTCAAATCACAACATCATAATAACCATATACACATGACACGCCTCATTGGCATCGAAACTTTACACCTTAAGAAAATTTACAGAATTCTTTTTAGCCAAGTCCAATCTTTTAATAATTTCATAATGTTACCAAAAAACGTAACTTTCAATATAGATTCCATCTAATTGAAGCCAAATCATCAGACTTTCTCATCCTTTTATTCAAAAATTTAATCCCAAAAAACTTTTTCTGACTGTTATTCTTGTTATCTTACATTCTTAAATTAAATTTTATCTATTTAATATTAGTATACAAAGGGTAACCTGCATCTGAAGAGGACCGAAATTTCCAATAAGGTTCCGAAAAGCTTATAGCTTTAATTATTGTGACATAGGATTAATTTTACTACTTTTAATATTTTGATTTCATCTCCTTTCTTAATTATGTTTGTAATCCCTCTTATGAATTATTTTTTCCCTTCCCAATATTTATTATTAATTTCCTCCATATGTTTAATAAAGGCCTAAATATATATATTATATATAATATATATATATATATATTTATATATATCATATATATATAATAATAATTATAATATATATATAATATATATATATATATTAATTAATATTATAATATTTAATAAATTATTATATTATATATTATAATATACTTATATATATAATAATATATATATATAACTGATATATATATAAATTATTATAATATATTATATATATTATAATATATATATATATATAGTAATTTAATATATATTAATATATTATATTATATAATTATAATCATTTAAAAAAACACAAATTATAATATACTTTATAGTATAAGTGGAACTAGTTTACAAACATTAACTAATATTCATCTACTCATAATGGATAATGCCATTTAGTTCTTATAATAAATTAATATAGTAAATATAATTTTAATTAGCACTCTGCTACAGGGTCTCCTTTCATTTTTATCTCTTTGGTCTTTATTATTATATATAATGTCAGTAAAGAGAGCAGAAATAATTAAGCAGTTCCTACGATAATAAACTTTGCACGTTGGATATATAGGTTAAAGCTATATATATGTTAAACTCAGTGACGTACGCTATTTACCATTGATATCTAAAGTACTTTGTTAATGTTTGTATTTATATATATTGTTATCTCATTTTCAACTTCTCTTTCATTGAATGTCAAAACATAAAAGTGATATTTATATATAAAGTTATGGAATAATTATGTATATGTACAAGGTTATAATTAAGTATATGAGGGACCCTCAATTTGTAACGTTTATCATTGGTCATTATTGAATAACCAAATCTGTGAGATCACTATTCTTTAATCTATCTAGTAAACTTAGATATATCCGTTCTATCGATAATATACTATGAAGCTTTTTAGTACATACTAAATACTCTTTTCTCTGTAAATATTTATTACTAGATATATAATATAAGTAATAAGTGCTTGTGTGTGTGGGACCAAGCGGTCATCAA
>JABUQX010088780.1:5000-37500 GCA_015478945.1 Trachelipus rathkii
ATAAAAATTCTTCAAAATAAAATTACCCTCGAATACCTTCAATTAAAAATAACCTATAAAAATTTTCAAAAGAAAATTTTAACCCAAAATTTTTAAATAAAAATAACTCATTTAAAAAATTTTCAAAAATAAAAATTAAATTAAAATTTTATGATGGATAAAATAGCTTAGACAAAAATATTTAATATAAAATTACTTACAAAATTTCAAACTTAAAGATTTGTTCAAAAATTTGAAATAAAATTAACTCAGAAATTTTCTGAATAATTTTGAACTTATAGAAAATATTCTCAATAATTTACACTTATTAAAATTTACAAGATTTTAATTTTAACTTAGAAATTTTCGTAAAGCAAATCAACGCGATCTCAGAATTAATAAAAAAACATATTTTTAACTCATTTAATTTTTTTTATTTAAAACCAAAGCTACAATCTTTCTAATCATTAAATTCCCGTCCCCAACCAATATCTTTAAATGTATGATACCATGCATTTAGTTTTAATTATATATTTAATTTTTAAACAAATTTCTGATTTTTATTTTAAATTAAATCATTTAGCTTCAGAAAACCTTTTTTGAAATATAAATATTTAATATTTTATTTTTAAGATTAAAATTTATTTGTTGTAAATTCTGAGCCATTTTAGTTGCAAAAACCATATTAACTTCGGAATAATAATAATGGAATAATAATAGATAAAATAATAATTACTATTCCGAAAAAAAATAATATTTATTACGAAACACTAATATGCAAATAATAACTAATAAAAATAATATACATAAAAATAATTAAAAATATAATATTAATAATAATCTAAAAATAAATAATTCAACGAATAATAATTAAAAATAATATTAAAATAATAAAAAAATTAATCAATAATAAATGGCAAAGACAATTGCTCGTCTACAACATTATAATACTCATGTTTAGCATCACAGGATAAATCATACCTACGTAAGAAATAAATATATTCAATCACCATAAAACGTACACATACTATGTGTTAACCAGGACAACTGGGCGTTAAAAGGATATTATTTACGTCTGTGTGCCAGAAACACACACAATACTATGTCACATTTTATGTCTGTAACCCGGAAACTTTACAAAACTAATTTTGCAACCCAATATAAAAATTATAATACTATGGATATTATCAAATTACACCAATACTGAAAAAAATAAATTGCTGAATCTATAAGTATAATATCTTGACTATTGTATAATATGTTTGTACTAACGAATATTTATATAATATATAGAAAATATATATATATATATATAGAGCAGTGTAATTTACGACGATACATAATATAATATATATCATATATACATAATATTGACTTATGTATATATATATTGTACACAAATTATATATATATATATAGAAATATATAATATATATCAAAGTAAAATAATATCATAATAATAATATATATATATATATACAATATATGTTTGGTAACATAATATATATATATATATAGGAAATATATAAATTTATACAGTGAATTTTTAATTACAGAAAGACTTTTAAAATACGAGTCTGCGGCTAAATCTTTACTTATATATATAATATATAGCTTTAAATTTTGTAAACTTTTAAATATAGCTTAATATTTGCTAATAAATAACCTAACTTAAATAAACATTGTAGTGATTGGTAATACTATTTAAATTGCATTTATTTAATTTCTGGACTTTCTTCTAGTACTAACACCTTAATTCCTTAAACTTCATAAATACACAATAATCTATTGATTAAATTAAACTATAAACTAACAGAATAAAAACTTCGAATTAAGTTTTATTACATTTCTTCAAACAGTATCACAAACCCACAGAAATACCTAGGAGCGTGATAGTATTTATTATATTAAAGGCTGCCAGTTTTTAGCAAACCTGCTATAAAAATATTAGAAACACCCTAGGCTAAAATTACCCGAAAAAATCTTCTTAACTTCCCAACACACGCATCAAAAGCGAATAACAGCTCAAAAAGTAAGTTTGCATAAAACCAGTCGCTAAACAGAAAAAGAGACCTCAAGAAAAAGCCTAAACAAAGGCAGCCTCATTGGCTCGAAGTTAACCGACTAAAACAAGAAAGTCTCAAGCAGCCCCAATTGGCATCCGATCCTAACGGGACTGAAAGAAGGTAGATCGAGGCAGCCCGTCAGTTGGCGTCCGATCTTAACGGGACTTAGAAGAAACTAGGTCGATAAAATTCTTGCGCCTTTGCACGCATCTACATAGAGCTGAAATTAAAAGCCTACAAAGTCCAATCCGGAAGAAAGAAGTGCTTTATTTCATAAACAGTGAAGAAAATAAATACAAAAAAATTTCAAAAGTAAAAGTGATTTCCTATATTGGTGACGTCAATATAAGCCCAGACAAATCGTACATTCGGAGTAATCGAAAACTCCGAAAATTTTCGTTAACAACAAGACGTCCACAAAAACCCAAGAAGGAAACTCCAAAAGGAACAAGGTCAAATCGCCATCTATGTGGTAAAAAGGTCAGTCTAAATTCTCATTGTATCTATTCTCAGTAATCTCTGACTTGCTTAGATCCAAAAGAGATCACAAGTCAAAAGTGCCAATATAAATACTTTATATGAGTATATATATATATAGAAATATATATATATATAAATATATAGTCGTATTTATATTCATTTGCACATAAAGTCTTGCACAAGTACGTAAAGAAAAATATTGAGGCAGTGTAATCATTAAAAATCCCTTAAAAGTAGTAGAAAAACTTTACGCGATTAGAGTAAAACATTGCACTTGATTTAACACAATCTATCTGTTAAAGAAAATTTTCAATCCCACAAATCTTTTCTCTCTAAAAATAATTAAATAGAAGAACACTAATTTTTTTTTTACAATAAAACCATCTCAATTTGCTCACAAAACCAAGTCTTATAAATAATATTCTTGCTTAAAGCCACTTTGCATCCATAATTAGTAACGTAACAAATATTAAAGCGTTTAAAGAACAATAACTAGACACATCATATTTATATATATATAAATATATATAAATATACACATGTGCGTAAGAAAGTAAATACACATAAGTGTGTGTGTGCTATTTGGGTACACACAAGAAGTTTTAACTTTTAAATTTTATGAGCGAGAACGCTTACTCCTTAATAACAACTTGTATATTCATTGTTCTATATTACGCTGTAATACTTGTTTGCATCATATATCAAAACACCATCGAGTCATACTTTCTTGAACCCCCTACATCAAATTTAAAAATCCCCGATTTCTTTTAAAGCTTATAAAAAAAAAAAGAAGCAGTAATAAACTATGGTGATAAAGTTTGAGTATAATAACGAAATATATATAATATCTCTATATATATATTAACAGATAATATATAAACTATATATATACTTTATATATTTACCATCAAATATTATATATATATTCAGGGTGACAAATTTTCGTGGATGTAAATTTTTATTACATCTTACTATGTTTCACTATATAATATTTGTCTACACGTAATCTTTGTATGTGTGTAATTTATATAAATATATATAGATAATATAAATATATATATAATATAAATATATTATATATATAATATATACTATATATATATATTCATTTTTTGGCTGCTAGCTCAACCGAGAGACTAAAAGTAGTACAAACTTTAATATAATTTAGTTATAGATGATTCAATACGAAAGCTCGATAGATAAAGTCCAAGCGTCAGACTAGACTCATCACTCCCTGAGAATCACCACTAGTCCCCAGCGAGACCCCTACCGGTACACGTAGCTACATCAGCAACCGACACATACACCATCACACCACACCTCGCCCCGGCCAATTATGTATAATAATCCTTAAATATGACGGAGAAACACAACGTAGCGAGAAAAATATGACGGCCTGTAATGGTGAACCACTTTTCAATGTCCAGAGAAAATTCCCATATTCGATGGGCCCCCAGCAATCTGGTGCCGCATCCCTGGTCCCCATGTGAACTACGTGGTTAAAAATATAACTTTGGAGCCACTAACTTCGCTCAGGGGAGGGCATAACACAAGACCAACGAAAAAAATAACTTGCCCCTCTGTTTCCATCATAAGCGCAGAATGCCAAACTCTTCACAAGAAGCGCCCTAAAGCCAACCCCAGAGCTTTCGAAGCAACTTCTTACGAATGAATTAAAAGATTACTACTTGAAAATTGCACCTTAACTCATTCGTGTTTGGAGGTCTTTGAAAACTTACCGTCAATGAAATTCGGTTAAAAGTTCACCTAGCGACTTTTGTCATAAGTAAAAGATTTTGATTAATTCTCTGAAGAACTCAATGAGATTAGGTATAATAGTGCAATAAAAGAGAAATTGTCTTGTTGCGATGTAACATCCTATATATGAACTTCACAGATGCAAAGACTAAAGAGAAAGTGCAAAGATCTTTACTAAAAAAAATACAGCTTCGCTGAATTCAAAGTAAACTTAGTTGGCAATGAAGTATGATTAATAACAAGAGCTAATATAAATAAGGCAATAACAATAAACTTGGAGAGGGCGATAAGAAAATAGAATAGATTGACAAATAACGAGTAGTAACCACAATTAGACAGCAAGCTCAGCCGAAACGGTACAGAAAACCTGACAATAGGCAAAAATTATGACCCAAATATAGAAAGTTTAATTACGATCCTCATATCAAATAGGGATCGCAAGATATCCCAACCTACAATAATCCCGCGTTCCTATAAACAAGCAGAAACAGCCAGAGCTAATCAATCATAGTAGCAAAGACAACGATAGATACAAGCCCTATCAGAAAGACCACAAACAATCGTCTCTGACTAAACAATTAAGTAGGAGATGGTATGCAACGCGCCCACTAGAGAGACGTGAAATAAATTAATATGGTCAAGAGCGGCAGTAAGTCCCCCAAGTCCTGATACACTCAGAAAGGGGAGCAACCAAAAGCACAATCGCAATGAGTATAAGTAAATAAAGTATCAGATGCCATAGTTTCCTGGAACAAGAAGCCTCTATGCAGAATGCCATACAGACTGCATCGTTCTCATCTTAAGCAAGACGCACCCACTAGGAACTCATATAAGAACTCACCTTCAGAAGATAGACCCACCAACTGTATATTAAGGCAATATACACAAGAGTGCATAACATATTGCGAAAGATAGAACACCCACAATATAAAAGTCATCATGAAAATGGCAAGAAAGCTGATCCCATCGAAACTCACCATTAATAAGGAAACGCATCACGGATCCGATTATTGAAATGGCGGAGCTCACAATAAAAAGGAGCCCACCAACCAAAGGGCTAAGTACAGAACAAAGCTTTTTTAGAAAAGGCAAGCGTCGCGCATGCAGCCGCCACCAAAGAAATAGAATAAACCTATTCAACGAACACCACCTAGCGCAGAGTAGCTTCAAATATATGTATGATACGACACCAATGCCGCCACAAAGTGTTGTAATATTAGTCCACGCCGGAGCAAGACAATCTTGCACCACACCGCACCAGAGTAGCCGCATCATTATTTAAATTTAGTTTAATTTAATTTAATATAAGTATTATCATAATGAACGAGCTTTTATCGCATTCCAGTTCTCCCCTTAACATTCTTACAATCACACACACCTTTAACGAATCAGAATGCGTAAGTTTATTATATTTCCACAAGACATTAAAACTAAATCTGAAAGTATTATCCCAGGAGTAATACAAGCGTGCTACGATATCACCAACACTTACATTAAGAACGGCTAATAATCATGATCAATTCAAATTTTAAATTGATAAGCGAGATAACTGTGATTTCGAACGTACACTCTCAATTTAGGCCTTGATTATTATTTCACTAGACCCACCTCATATTCACTTTTAAGATAGAATTGTATTTCAAAAAAGTAGCACATTTAAAAAGTATAGATCGCAATAACGCCCAATACCGTTACATTGGTAACAAAAAACGTAAAACTATCCGCGAAAATGGTGGACAAGGAATGTTCCAACCAACGATCGAACGTAATCTGCGAAAACAAGACATCAGGAACAACGGGGAATCGCTGGCAGCAACGGAGGAGGAATATAAGACGTCGTAGACCGAATAAGAGATCGGGCCGATGCCATAGTACTTATAACTATGCCCGTGCAAACCCATGGCGACGACAACCGAATCCTGTATGGCAGAAAGGCAGAAGATTTAATCGATATAATAATAGAAAGAACTGGCAGAGAAATAATAGAAAGCGCAGAAATAGGCGCAGAAATAGGCGCAGAAATAAAGGCTGGTACCAAAATAATAATAGGTACTCAAGAAACAGCCAAGATGATGCCGAAGACTGGTACGAGGATACCAGTAGAGAAAGATATAAAAGACCACCTCAGACTCACATGGCTGATGTCTTTGAAGGTGACATGTATTGTTATAAAGTCTCAAGAACTCCGGATCTACCTGTAATCCGTGAGGAAGAAGAATCAGACACATTTGAAGAGGAGTCTGAAAGCGATGTCCAGAGTGGCGACAACCGCACTCGTATGGAGTACGCACTTGAATCGGCAAATATGATACAGCGCACTGGCAAATATACAGATGAAGACTCATACACATCCCTTGATGAGAATGAGCATAATGGTCAATCATCTGATTCCGATTTAGAAAATAATTATGGTGAGAATGAGCACAGCACTCACATGTTAGATTATGAGGAGTTTACTCCTTATCCACCTGATCAAACAGTACTTTTCGATCATGGTGAAGAGAATTATGAATATGATTCTGAACTAAGTGATCAGCACGGTTATGATCAGAGCTCTGACCGTTGCAACAGTATTAAAAGAAATTTTGCCAGAAACCCCAACCGCAGTTGGAAGAAAAGGTATTGGAGGAATCATAGAAAAGATTCTGAAGATAAAATATTGGTTGATGGTGACGACACAGTACGGTACCGCACCGCACCATCCAATGCTCAACAATCCACACCAAAATCTCATAGATATTCAAACTGGTACAGAGATACTAAGGAACGCGCGCCGAAGTACCTCAACCATGCCAAAACGAATGGAAAGAGAAACAGGAATGGTAACAGGGCTAGAAGATGGAAGAGTGACGCAACCCGCACTGAAAACTCAGCCATTCAACACACTCAAGATGTGGAATGCTTTCAAACAAGCAATCTGCACCCGCTAAGAGGCCAGTATGGCGGTACAAGGTCTGAAACTCAAATCACACAGCCTGTGTGTACGTCAATGGTACGTAAGGCGTCTAATACCACAACATCACACAGAGGTGAACTCGAGTGGAATCAAGCTAGTACTGATGCAGATGTGGACTTGGAAGTGTACAGCCAACACGCATCAAACTCAACTACAAGTTTGAACTACAAGAGCAATCACCACAAGACACATCATAAGTTTAAAGATAAAGGATGTGCAAATGGACATACTTTGTGGAATGTCAGTAAGGAAGAGAGAGACTTATGGGTCCCAGAAGCTGACGATGAATATCCGTCATCGCCTTCGACGGGAAAGAGCGTAAAGACCTCAGCAAGAATAATTGCAGCCCAAGACTCTCAAGTCCAATCTTGACAATAAACAATTTATGTCAGAAGTAGATAAAGAAGAAAAAAGAAAACTGATGTTGATACTAATCTAATGGAAAACACTTAGATAAATAGCACACCTGAATAAAGCAGACCTGATTATATGAAAACAAGATACCAATGTGTATATTAAACTTAAATAATAAAAAAAAGAATTTACCCAAATTAAATACCATGCTCTAAAATGAAGAAGAAAATGCGCAACCATTCCTGATAACAGCATGTAATGACAGTACCAACTGAATGCCTTAGAGGTAGCGCCAGCCATCTTGATACGGAGTACTATAAATGTGAAGGAAGGTGAATATAATTTATAGAGCCTGATTATATTAGGAAGCCGCCTTTGAAATCATGAAGGGTGAAGCGATAAAACGCCTATCCACGCTTGAGAAAGACTCGACCAGAGATAGAAAAGTCAATGCCACACTCAAACATGATGAAGCAATACAATACACAAACCATGGCAAGAGTCCAATAAAGAATTATAAGAAAGTGAAGATACCCACATAACCGAAGGGTTAATCAGAGAAAGAATTATATATGAATATCAAAGAGATACTCGGACGAAGGAGAAGAAAAGTATAGGATGTTACAGCTGACGACCTGAGACTGAAAACATTATTGATTTTCGCATAAAAAACAGAGACGTTGTGGACTTGCAGATGATCCATAGCGCAGTTCCCCAACTATCATATTGTAAACTAGAACTAGATGACAAATGCCTCAAAGGTCCTACTATTCACTCGCAGTATCAGCAACCAGATCTTTTGTGAAGGATATTAATAACTGGACAGAGGACCAGTTGAGAAGAACCTGATTGATACCACATGTCCCCGCACATAGGTCATTACAGTGATGACCGAAGAAGTCTGGAAGCGCCCATGATTTGTGTCGACTATAGAAAGATAAATTGAATGTCTGTAGAGACAGCTTCCGCTATTCCTTTCATCACGATATCGTGACTCACTAGGAAGAAGCTGTAATTCAGCTGTGTCGACGTTCTCGACGGGTTCTACCAGATAGCATTGAGCGAAGAGAGTAGACCCTTACTAGCTTGTTAGAACACAGAGAGGAATGCTATCTAGCCTCGCGTTCACCAAGGGTTTGAAAGCAATCCCCCGCAGTCTCATTAGGGTGAGAGTTGGTATTAAGTGACGCTAGCTAGATGGTTTATCATACAGTTGACGATATATAAATATACCTCTCAAGATGTACTTCTCATTACAATAGCCTACAATGAGTTTTCGAAGCACTGAGGGAAATTGCAACTTCAAAGTTAAATTGAAAAATGCCAATTTTCAAAGAAGGAATAGTTTTTAGGATACTTATTCAGGTCAGGTTACTGTAACCTGAGAAGCAAAAACTTATCGAAATATAGGACAGGCCTCTAGCGTCCAGAAGTGCGTTGCAGTTTAGGTTTCTTTGGATTTTTCAGAACGCTTCTACCGACTTTTTCAAGTACTGACTGCTGAACCTCTGACCAAACTACTTAAGAAAAAGCAAGAATTTGTTTGGGGTGAAGAGCAAGAAAGATCATTGAACAAACTGAAAGATTTATTGTTAGCAAGAATTCAATCGTACAATATCAGATTTCAACAAAGAGTTATTGTGTAAACCGACGCAATTCCATACATGGAATTAAGGAGCAGTAATTCTAAAGAGAATGATAATTAGGAGAAGAGATTTCTTTAGCCTTTGCAAAGCAGACTACTTTGCAATGACGAAAGAAGATATAATGCACCTACGGAGATGGAATTGGGAATCATCTTTCGTGAGGAGTTAAGACTTAATAATGGATACCAAGATAAAGTAAAAAACTGATTCATTCAGCAACATAGCAATATTCACTAAGAAAGATATCTCAACGCTAGATTAGCTAATGGTCTTTAACAGTATCAGATTTCAATCCAACCTTTGAACATATAAATAGTACCAAGAACTCAATAGCAGATTTCTTTTGTCCTTGAATACATCCCCTGACACGGTGAAAACTAGATGAGAAGAGATCAGAGCAGAAGAAACTAGACAAGGAAACAGACCTCAATATGTATAGAGCACATCCTAGAAGAAAATAATAGTTTTAAATAGAAAAAACATCATAGTTCCAACAACAAAGATAAAAAAACAGATAAAGGTAAGTTTACTAATAATATTATCAAATTGCTGTGAGAAAACAGATGAATTTTTAACATTAATAGCCTGCAACAATTTCAAAAGAGAACAATAAGAAGGCAGTGCGAGAATGAAGGTAGAAATATGAAGAGCTACAAACAGGGTAAATTAGAAAAAAGGTTGAATTCTTTAAAGATTTATTTATAAAAGTATAGAAAGAAACCTATAAAATATGTTACCGAGCTCAAATTTGATCTAGATATACGCCCATGATATGACTTCACCAATACAAGGTCAAGTGGTCAGAAGAACTCTAGAAAACTAAGGAGGAGATATCATTTCAAAATATTAGAAAGTAGTGGAAGAATTTGCAAGAAGCTGTCACACTGCAAGAAGCGAAGATCTAAGCTAAGAATGCACAAAAAACGATATCCTTTACAGAACAACCTTATTCCAAAAGATTGCTATGGACATAATCGGGTCCATAACAGTTTTTCCATCAATACAGGAATAAATATATACTCGGTCTCAAGGATCAATTAACAAATAACTGTAGAATTATGCACATAACATCGAGAGATAGTGATAAAATAGGTAGTGTTTATTTATTGAATTAGAGATAGTGTAGGTAATGTCACACCGTACCTAGATACTAATAATCTAATGGACAATGCATTAGAATTTTAGTAAATACTCATGAAAGGTTATCATGCAGTAAATAAGATTAAAAGGTAGAAAAATAGCTACCAGTACGCCAGATTAGCAATGTCTGTTGGGTGAAACCAACAAACAAAATATATGCGACATTCTGAGATAAATCTACGTGGGTTCAAAGATAATCAGTCTAATGACGACATATTGTATCTCTTTGGCCGAAGCAGTCTAAAAATAACACAGTACTACATTATAGCGTAGCATTAAAACAGATCCCATTTTTACCATGGTTACACGAACGTATGCCATCAACCTACCAACCGAAACTTACTAAAATCTAACAGATCCATAAGCCTAAAAGGAGGATAAAGATAGAAAAGATCAGAATGAAAGAATTAAGGAAATAAGAAGACAAGCAAGAGTAACTTAAAAAAAGAAGTTAAAAAGTTATTCGACCAGAACAGCAAAACGGCAAAAGATAGACCGTCAAGATACGGCAGATTGGTACACCAGAGAAGTCAAACCACCGCACCTAGTCTAGCCGTACTGTTTCCGAAAAGTGGATAGGTCCAATTTCGCATTTTCGAAGCATGGAATGATTTGAAACAGAGTAATACCTATATTTTAAGAATCCGACAACAGGCAAGTATAAATATTAAGTCTAAATGTAGATAACTTTAAGTAGCCTAGAACACGAGGTAAAAAAAATTAATAAGAACTGATATAAATATATCCTCAGACACAAGACAGAAAATTAATGTAACTAAGAAAGAAGAAACAAATAAATATAATAATATGGAAAACATTGAAAAAAGATGAGATGAAAATGAAACTAGAGTAATTTATCTGAGAACACCTAAAACAATAGAAATACAATGAGGAATCACATTAACGTGAGAAGAAGCAACCTAGCTGTAGATGAAGATTGTTAGAACGTAGCAAATCACACAAGAAAGTGAATAATGAAACAAGCTACATTAGAACCAGAAGAACCAATATTTGTAAGAACGAAGAAATTTTTCGTTGAGAAGAACAACAATAGCATACGAGTATCCGAAACCGTAGATTAAAACTACCATTCGAAAACTAAGTATGAAGAAAAAAGATTGTCATATAGACCAACACTCAAATATTACGATATAGAAAGAGTCACCTGTCAACCAGACAGTCAACCTTCGAACCGAAAGATTCGATCATCCAGCACAGAATTGCCGAAGAAAAACCACCAGATTACCTCCAAGAAGCATCAATCTACCTCCCAGATATATAGCTCTCCAAGAACACACCAGATGTACTGCGAAGAAAGTCAATCCAAGAATATAAGAAGAGTCACATTTAGTGATAAAAATAAAAGCTAGTTCATTACTATCTCTATTGCTAAAGAGTAAAAGAAAAGAAACTAAAAGAAAGATGTCGAATTTTTATTTGTATGTACATATTAATAATTTTGACAAATTTTTACAAATAAAATATATTTTTTGATTTCTCTTTTTACACTTATAACCTTTGACTTTAAGTTCATACTACGGGTATTTTATTAAACATAAAGGTACCTGAATTTTATAATTTTATTCATTTTATTTAATTTTAAGTATGTTTCAACAAAATAGGTCTAACCAATAGTTTAAGATTTTATATTTTTTTTGCTTGTAACTAAAATCATTTCTAGCATAGATGGAAGTCGATAACTTTACAACGCCAAGAAGATTGTCGGATCTTGCCGCTATCAAAGTTGGAGTATTGACAATTGTCACCAACAGTTCTAAGACAACTCTAAGACGAAACTTGGAACGCGAATGGCGTCAGGAAAAGGCATCAAGAGAAATCTATGAAACAGAATTTGATACAATGCACAGAATACAGACTAGGAAGCAAACAGTGATATCTAGTCAGGTCAGTCTATTATTGCCAATTCCTAAGATATTGCAAGAACTTGTCCAATTATGGGTAAAGATATTGATAACGAAACTAATTGATTGGGTTACTACCCGAGTCCAATATCGTATTCCAATGGAAATAGGTGACGTAATAGATATGTTTGATCACGATTGTTTTGATCACCTAGGAATGATTAAAGATATTGAAATATTCACCAGAATTAAAGAACATTTAAGAAATAACAATGAAGATTTCGCAAGAGTACAAGTATATTTAGATAATTATGTACCAGGAGAATACAACGGACATAATAGCAGATTTCTACTAGAAGATTGTTTGTCAAATGGTAATGAGAATAAACTTAGCAAGATAGTACAAGAACTGAATGAAATTCAAGAATGGGAAGAATTGGAAATTATTGCACAAGCCATAATGAGGAAGAACAGCAACATAATTAGATCCATTAGACCCACTTATACTAACACTAAGATCCATTATACGGAATCTCTAACATGCTAACTACAAGCTGAGTAGACAAAGAAATTATTGATTGGTTCATTAAAAATGGTGATGAAATGACAGGCATTACTCAAACACGCTCTAATATTCCATATTCAAAGTTATTTTGCACAGAATGTGCCAATAGTGAGAATACTAGTTCTATCTAGGAGGTTTTAAGCGATATTTTAGAGGTAATTTTAGAGAAAATAACTTTAGAAGAAAGTTATCCTGTTAATTATAGAGAACTTTTAACAAAATTTTGGAATAACATAGATTCAGTAACACGACGAAGTATGGGAAAAAGAATATCCCCAAGAATTTTATATAAATTATTAAAGCTTAGAAGCATTCATTCAAAAGAAGGTATAGAACATACAATGATCAAAGAGATAGTAAATGGAGCAGATTTCATCAACAACAGAGAATTGTTCATGACAATGTGTATTCAAGCATGGACCATCGACGTGTTTGACATACCAATAAAGCTAACACATTATATGAGTGAAATAGATGTTTTGAAACTGAAATATGAACTGTTACCTTCATCATATGCAAACACCAGAGATCTAATAGGAATATGGCTACGACAATACAAAAGGAACAACATTAAAACAATATTCAAGTTCTTAGGCGAACAACTAGTAGGAAAAACAATTTCTTATAGCTACAGATCACAATATTTTTTAAATACTTTACCAGTAAGATGGAACTTAACATGGCAAGGCAGAGAATATACTGCTACCACTAGATTGTCACACACTGAAAGTTTCTCAATAAGAGGAAGACTTTAATCTTACAATTGATTGATTAGAAGATAACACTAATTGATTTTATTTTTTTTTTGAGATTTTTTATATACTAATCTTAATTGATTTTTGAAATTTTTGAATACCTAACCAAAGAATTTTAGGAGTAATCTTGATTAATATTTAACTAGTATTTAACTGATGTTTATAATTAATATATTTAATAAGTGTTTACTTAATATTAATTTTACTTTAAAATGGTTATATATATATATATATAATATATATCCCATATATAATTTTAATATTAGTATCAAATCCCTAAAATTTTTACGATTTTACGATTTTCATTTTTTTTTTCATATACGATTCTATATGACTCTTTTAACAGTAAATACATAGTACTTATTCTATATCATTTACTTTTACATGGTAATCGACATTACATTTGTTCAAACACTTACAATTTTTTTTTGAACTTTTAACATTTTTTAACATTTTAATTTTTTTTTACATTACAACTTAACTGTAACATTTCCAAACCATCATATTCTAAAATCTACTCACAGTTAACATACTTTTAGATTTTTTTTGAATTGCCATACTGCCGAATATATTATCTTTCCAGTTACTGGCAATTGAAATTATTGGGATAATACTGAGAGATACAACTGAAAATGAGACGCAAAGGAAGACCATGCAAACGATTATCGAATGAAGAATTCATGATGATTTTGCATCAAATGCATCAGATGTTTCAGTACTCAGTATCGATCAACATACTGAGCGATCAACCAATTCATGGAATTGTACAATACATACCAGCATTGAAGGTTTAATAACACCATGTATTAACTGAAATAGTATTTAATTAATTATTAACTCATTTTACATAGCTTACTAGTTTAAACTTAGAAATTTTTATTTTTTTTTTTCAAAATTTTTTTGAATTTTACTTACTTACTTTGCAAATTTTAAATTTTAAAATTTTTAAAGGGGGGGCAGTCTGAAAAGTCCGATTGCTTAATTATAAAAACCCAACAGGATATGGGAAACATATAAAACAATTAAAATAAATAATATTTGTAATTATTTGGAAAAACACAGATTATGTAATACCATTTATTTTAATAATATTCTCACGATAAGAAGAATTTTCACACGGTTTTTCCCAAGGGTTTTTCCCACTTGCGCAATAGTATTTTCATATTATATTTTTCTTTTGCATTAAAAGTTGAAATTTCGTAACATTGTACAGGATGCCCATCCTGTTGCTAAATCAAAATTAAGATTTCGATAAACATCTAATGGGTATAAAAGGAAGGGATCAGGAGCTAGAGCTCATTATGCCGACAACCTCAACTACTATACAAAAGAAAAAACGAGTTTAATTCTATCAGTGAAATGAAAGCGAATTAAAAATAACTTAGAAAAAATTCGGAATAATTTTAACTTAGAAATTTTTTGAAATAAAATTAACTCAGAAAATTTTCGAAATAAAATTAACTTAGAAAATTTTCGAATTAAAATTAACTTAGAAAATTTTCGAATTAAAATTAACTTAGAAAATTTTCAGAATAAAAATAACTTAGAATTTTTTTGAAATAAAAATTAACTTAGAAAATTTTTTGAAATAAAATTAACTCAGAAAAATTTTCGAAATAAAATTAACTTAGAAAATTTTCAGAACTTAGAAAATTTTTTTGAAATAAAAATTAACTTAGAAAATTTTTTGAAATAAAATTAACTTAGAAAAATTTTCGAAATAAAATTAACTCAGAAAAATTTTGAACTTAGAAAATTTTCTCAATAATTTACACTTATTAAAATTTTACAAGATTTTATTTTAACTTAGAAATTTTCGTAAAGCGAATCAACGCGATTTCAGAATTAATTTTAAAATCATTTTTTTTTTATTTATTTAAAAACAAATTTTAAATATTACTTTAAAATAAATTCCGTCCCCAACAATATTTTTGGTAATGTAAGTAGACGATGCAGTTTGATTTTTATTATTATTTAAAAACTTTTAATTCAAAGTTCTAATTTTTATTTTTTCAAATTTTGAAATTTATTTAGCTTCAAAACTTTTGAGAATACATAGTATTAATATTTATTTTTTTTATTAAAAATTTTATTGTTGTAAATTTCGAAGCCATTTTAGTTGCAAAACAAATTAACTTCGAAATAATAATAATAAAAATAAAATAAATAATAATAATAATAATAAAAATAATAATGGAATAATAATAATAAAAATAATATTAATAATAATAATAAAAATAATATTAATAATAATAAAAATAATAATAATAATAATAATAAAAATAATATTAATAATAATAATAATATTAATAATAAAAATATTATTAATAATAATGGAAAGAAATTGCCGTCTACAACATTAGTAATACGTCATTTTAGCATCACAGGATATTCATACCTACGTAAGAAAAATATATTTAATCACATAAACTTACATGACTATGTGTGAACCAGGCAACTGGGCGTAAAAAGATATATTTTACGTGTGTGCCAGGAACACACAAATTATGTACATTTATGTGTAACGCGAAACTAAAAACTATATTTTTTTTTGCATACCATATAAAATATAATATATATATATATTAATAACATACCTGAAAAACAATTGTGAATATATATATATATATGATATGTATATATATGTTTGGTAACGAATATATATATATATAGAAATATATGTATATATATAGAGCAGTGCAATTTACGACGATATATAATATAATATATATATATATATATATATATATATATATATATATAATATATATATATATATATATATATATATATATATGATATATATATATATATTTAAGAAATATATATATATATATATATATAGAAAAAATATAAAAAAACATAAAGTAGTGCAATTTAAAACGATGTATAATATAATAACTTATATATATATATATATGACAATAACATATATATGTTTGGTAACAAATATATATATATATAGAAAATATATATATATCAGTGAAATTTTAAATTACAGAAAGACTTTTAAAGTACGAAGTCTGGGCTTGAAACTTTTTAAATTTGTTTTTAAAACTTTAAACTTTTTAAATATATTGAACCTTTTTAAAATATCTATTTTAAACTTTTAAACATTGCTTAATATTTGCTTAACATAACCTAACTTAAATAAACATATAAACATTTGTTGAAAACTTTTGAAATTGACATTTATTAATTTATTAACTTTCTGAAAGCACTAATGAATTTAATTCCTTAACTTCATAAATTACGACAATAATCTATTTATGTAAATATAGAACTATAAGAATAAAGAATTAAAACTGAATAAAGTTTCATATACATTTCTTCAAGAAGTAGTCAAAAGCCAGGAATACCTAGGAGCGTGATAGGTATTTTTATTCATTATAGAGGCTGCAGTTTTAGCTAAAACCGCTATATAAATATTAGAAAACACCCTAGGGCTAAATACCCGAAAAAATCTTCTTGAACTTCAAACACGCATCAGAAGCGGTATAACAGCTCAAAAAGTAAGGGGTTTTGAGAAAACCTGTCGTAAACAGAAAAGACCTAGAAAAGCTAAACAAACGGCAGCCCGTCATATATATATATATATATATATATATATATATATATATATAGCAACTGCAGAAAATTAACCAAATCATCCGCATATAATATATATATATATATATATATGCATAGCATATATATATATATAACAACAACAATATATTAACAATATATATATATAATAATATATAATATATATATATATATATATATATATATAATATATATATATGTATATTATATATATAATATATAATAATAATAATAATAATAATATAACTGCTAATAATAATAATAACAATATATAATAATAATTTTAACATATATATGTATATATACCTTATATATATATATAATAACAATAACAATATATATATATATATAACATATATAATAATATATATAATATATATTTATAACATAATATATATATATATATGTATATAGCATAATATATCATATAATATAACCTATAACTAACTAACTCTTATATATATATATATATAGTAATAACATATATATATATAATATATATATATATATATATATATGTATATATATATATATATATATAACAATAATAATATATATATATATATGTATAATATATATATATATATATATATATATATATATATATTTTTAGGCTCACTAAGGCGAAGTAAGGCGTTTAGCATAACCTACTGAAAGCCGCACTGATATAATAACTTATATACATGTATAACTTAATATATATATATAACATATATATATAGCATATATATATATAATATATATAATATATATAACATATACCAACCCTATATAATATATATATATATATGTATGCTGCTGCTATATATATATATAACAATAACTTCTTATATATGCTTTTAATAATATAACAACAATATATATAACTATATATAATATAATAATAATATATATATATATAATATTATAGCATATATATGTACAAATATAATATATGTATATATATAACATATACTATATATATATATATATATATATATATAATAATAACATATATATATAACATAACATATATATAAATCTTTATATAATATATATATATATAACAATATATATATAATATATATAACATATAATATATAATATAACACGCTGCTTTGCTATAACAACAACTTATATATATATATATATAGTAGTAGGGGGGCCATTCCGTTCGAAAATGACCTTGACCCTCGCAGAACCCTAGGACCTTGACCAGACCTATACCGACCTTGACCTTGACCATCCTAGACCTATACCGACCTTGACCTTGACCATCCTAGACCTCTATGGGCCTTGACCTTGACTGACCTTGACCTTGACTGACCTTGACCTTTTTGACCTTGACCTTTTTGACCTTGACCTTTTTTGACCTTGACCTTTTTGACCTTGACCTTTTTGACGCGGCCTTTTGGGCCTTCCACGGTAATTTTCGACCAACCCATTGGTCTTCCATGGGTCATTTTTGGCCCACGGTATTTTTTGGCGACCCTAATTTTTTGGCAACCCTAATTTTTTGGCAACCCTAATTTTTAGCACCCTTTCGAAGAAAGGGTGCGCCAAACGGTTGCGTCAGCAACCGTTGTACGTATTACCCCCTATTTTACGCCCCCTATTTTTTTCGACCGTGGACCATTTTGCCACGACCAGTGCTATCTTTACGCTTTAGGGGCTTAGCTGACCCGCGATGTCTTTACCTTGTTTTGACCACCTTGCCCGATACGCGGGTCAATTTTGGCCCACGTAGTACAGCTACCCTTTGGTCTTCCATGGGTCAATTTTGGCCCACGGAAATTTTCGACCAACCCTTTGGTATTCCATGGGTCAATTTTGACCCACGGAAATTTTTGATCTTCCTTTAGGGGGCTTAGCCTATTTTTGATGTCTTTACCTTGTTTGACCATGATATTTCGGCTTTTACCTTGCCATATACCGTGGGTCAAATTTGACCCACGGTAATTTTTTGTCCTTACTTTAGGGACTTAGCCCTATTTTTTGGCGTCTTTACCTTGTTTGACCATGATATTTCGTCCTTAACCTTGCCATATACCATGGGTCAATTTTGACCCACGCTAACTTGATGGCTTTGATGGTTCCCAATCACCGTAAGAAGTAGCCTAGTGATGTTCTATTAGTGTTCTATGAGTATTAGATGAGTGCCAGGTGAGTGCCAGGTGAGTGCCAAGTGAGTGCCAATGAGTGCCAATGAGTGCCAAGTGAGTGCCAATGAGTGCCAAGTGAGTGCCACATAGTGCCAAGTGAGTGCCACATAGTGCCAACTGAGTGCCACTTTTTTCAAGCCTTTTCTAGCCTCCCCTGAGCCTAGAATAGCCCTAATATGGGTGTCTACCCCTAGGTAATAAGGTATGAGGAATCGATTGGTGTATATTACAAGCTGCTAGAATGCTTCCTACTATGAGTTAGTATTTTTATAACACTTATAGCATGACAGAATATATATCTAAAGAGTTACACAGTTGAGACAGTGATCGCAAACGTTTCCGAGTCCGAGTCCGCGTCCGCAGGTCAGCCCATCCGCGAAACCGCCGCGTGCGCCCGCAGGCGCAATATTTCCGCGTACCCGCCCGCCGCGAGCGCCCGCAGGCGCAATATTTCCGCGTAACCGCCGCCGCGTGCGTCCGCAGACGCAAAATTCCCGCGTGAACGAAAAATATGATATCAATGTAAACTATTCAAAGAATTTCGTTTCAAATATACTATAAGTCATTCATTTTTACTACAATTGTACGAAATTTTATTAAAAACATATACTTTACATACCTTAAAGCAGTAAAGCAGTAAAACAATAGAGGTGTTATTACCTAACACCTAGGGGATTAGTATGCCTTTGTTTTACTGCTTTACTGCTTTGCTGCTTCTACTGCTTTAACTCATGTTTTACTGCTTTAACTTTCTGCTTTACTGCTTTAACTTTCTGCTTTACTGCTTTAACTTTCTGCTTTACTGCTTTAATTCACATACATTACATACCTTAAAGCAGTAAAGCAGTAAAACAATAGAGGTGTTACCTAACACCTAGGGGGATTAGTATGCTTTTGTTTTACTGCTTTACTGCTTTAACTCACTGCTTTACTGCTTTAACTTTCTGCTTTACTGCTTTAACTCATGTTTTACTGCTTTAACTTTCTGCTTTACTGCTTTAACTCATGTTTTACTGCTTTAACTTTCTGCTTTACTGCTTTAACTTTCTGCTTTACTGCTTTAACTTTCTGCTTTACTGCTTAAGCAGTAAAGCAGTAAAACAATAAATAACTAACACCTAGGGGATTAGTATGCTTTTGTTTTACTGCTTTACTGCTTTAACTCACTGCTTTACTGCTTTAACTCATGTTTTACTGCTTTAACTCTCTGCTTTACTGCTTTATCTCATATATTTATTAACATTATGTTTTCTTTTATATTTTTGTTTTATTACTTTTTATTATTTCTATTTTTATTTTTGTTTTAATACTTTTTATTTTTAATTTGTAATGTAAGAATAAAAGCACACAGAAGTTTCCGTTATATAAGCATTTTTATTTTAATAAAATTGCACGAGAGGCCGCCCAAAAACTTTTTATATATAGAGTTTTAAGGGAAGTAAAATCGCGTTTTTCATTTTAAAGCATTTATTACATAATCAGAAACTATAAAATCATTGACATACAAATTTTTAGCATCAAATATATTTACAAGTTTATTAAAACATACATTATTTAAAAAACATATAATGAAATAAATACAATAGACTCCACATAAATTGGAATATAAGGGCTGAACAGGGTAAGACAGTTTTTACACAGCTTACATTATTATATTTTAAAAATAAGGTAATATAATGATTATTCAATATAAATTTTAAGTTCAAAGAATCAATTATGTGAACAGCTATCGTTTTTTGCTCTATAAACGGAAATCCAATGTCCTGTTGAGGTGATGTGACGAGGCAATGTATTGAATATGAAGCAGGTGTCCTTCTCCAACTTTACAGAGTTTATTTCGTTAATAGCAAACACACCTAAAAAGCGAGGTTCATTTTTAAACACCGATTTTATTTCCTCTTCATTCATCTTTAATAATTCAAAAGTACGTTGCGTACTCTGTCAATTTCAATGAGTTGAGGATGCTCAAGATAGACCACTACAGTGATGGGTGATTGTAGAATCGATCCAAAAGAGAGACTTAGTCCTAAGGTTCCCTTTCTCAAAATGTTTAAATGATAGGCGTTACAAGCTGAAAGGTCTGCAGTAAGATCATACGCATATAAATTACTATTCTTGGCGTATTCTTCAAGATTTAAACCTGTCCCACTATCATTACATGATACAGTATTGGCTATTAAGTCGTAAAAAGGCCGCGTACAGAGAGATAGGTCTCCGTTGTATAACATTTCATAATCACGTCCGTGAGGTAGTCCATTCACATGTAAACTGATGCCCCTAAGTCCGAAAGGTGTGGAATTTATAGGGTGACTTTTTATAATTCCCGGAGTAGGCTTCATGTTCCACAATCCCTATTATTACTTTCTGTGGTAAATTTCCGTTCACAATGTAGGGGATATTGATACTCGATAATCCCTTGAGTGAAATTAAATATCTTGGTTTCAACTCTCTTAATAGGGTACTTTGCTGTAGTATTCAAAAGCGAATTTTCAATTTCCAAATGTCGCTGTGGTGATAATTTCACTTTTCTAACATAGAGATAAGCCTCCAGCAGTTTGAAAACAGGTTCAGGACATACAGCTGTAGCAGTAGGTTTACTTTTTATTTTAAGAGCAAATTTAGGATTTGATCGTGATAAAATGATTCTAGTATCTACAGATGGTAGAATGAGTCTTTCTTGAGAGAATATCGCCATTTAATCGTCCGTAAAATTCATAAGTATTATTTATGACTTTAGCTGCTTTATCTATATGTGCAGCTTCATCTTTGAAGCTATAAAAACCACATGATTTGAGATGAGATTGTTTAGCATCGTCTGAATAATTTAACAAATGTTCTATATAGCTCCTATAAGGATAATTAGCAGCTGATGCACCTAGTGAAGTTCCGTTAAGATAGACTTCAACCTGGTTGAAACATGTATACAGGAAATTTGATTCTGTATATACTATATGGTCATCACCCGTAGGAAGATCTGTACCATCAGGTTTTGTCAATTTCGTTTTTACATATAAAAACACATTAGAGGGATCTAGGTATTGATCAGAAGTGCCTGGAATATTGAACTCTAGAGGAACATCTGTATTGGTAATTGAATGCAAAGGATTAATACTGATAAAGTTGGACTCGCTAACGCTAATCTGTGTAGGGTTCATGGAGAAGAGATCCAATTCACTCTTACAACAATCAGGACTAGAAGGATGAAGGAAATGCATCTTGCATGTGCGAGCTCTGGTCGTATAATGAACATTTTCATGAAAAACCTTACTTATATACACAGCTCGTATAAAAGTTATCAGTTAGTAATTAAATAGCAAATACATCAATACATTTTTTCTTTAGAGTTTTTTTCCGCTTAGCCTTTTTCTTTATGACAATCTTCTTGTTCCCTCGACCTTGTCCTGACATTTTACGTCTTATTTTGCGCTTAACATCATCCAGCAGCTCATCTGAAACATCGGCTATGCGTCTTTTTAATGCTGTACGAGGATTATTTCCTGCAGCAATATCTTGAATAGTATGCAAACCTGTTCTTATAGCTTTTTTACCTATATATTCCCCGCCTTTCCTGAGTAAAGGCCTTGCACTTCTCCATAGCTTGGCAAAAAATCCACCAAGGCCATACCCCCTCTGCATTTTTGTTCCCCTGAATACCCTTTCTTCGTCCATTATTACAGGAGTATCTTTCTTATACTATCTTTACACTGTGAGAGTATGTTAATGAATGAAAAATATATCTGACTACACCTCTTATATATTCCATTATGCTGTAATTACTGCATCTGTTTCTTTCTAATATGAACTTTGCATAACAATGCACCGTGTGTAAAGGGAAAAGGATTTCCTTCTACATCTTTTATATGCACGCGTACAGAGTCAAAATTTGATCTATTCAGAGGTAGATAATGAACATTAGGGAATGTTATAACTTTACTCTCTTTGGGAAAATATACTACTCTTAATAAAGGAGCTTTAGTATTACCTACATATTGATGATCAATTATATTTGTATATACATAAGCCATACCTGGATGATTGAGCATCTCGGATGGGGTACATGTATAATGCAGTACTCGATCTGCTTCATCTTTTTGTTCATGTGGAGTCATGCGGTTATTCTCCACAGATAGTATAACCCTCTTCAACATAGTAGGGATATCATGAAGTATATCCAACTCAGCATCACGTCTACGAATATGTTTGCGTTGCCATGGTGATCGTTCGAGAAAAAACATGTCCCGGTCTCGTAGGTTTACATTTACTTTTGAACTTAAAGATATTATTACTTTATCTTCATAGGTACGCATTTCAGTTTTGTATACCAAGTCCTTACACATAATACTCATATCAAAGAGAACGTTTAAATGACTAAAAATAGCAGGAACCGATTTAAAATAAGACCGTCGCAGAACAAATTCTTCAATGAAGTATTCTTTTGTAGCAAATGTGGGCGTATTCATCTTTTTGGCAATTGTAGTTCTTTTCAGAAAACGAGTACCTTCCGCTTGTAATATAGTTTCAACACATTCTACACTTCTGTACACAGTCATCCAGAATAGATTGTGAGGCAAATTTTCTATGTCCGTATTTAATATCATTTCACATAATCCTACTTCGTAAGCCTCTCTTTCAAGTTGTATAGGATTCATTAGCACAGTTGTAAAATCCGAGAGTTTATTATCAGGATGTAAATCCAAGGAGGCTGAAGAAGGCAGAGTTAAATAAAAGTGATCTACACTCTCCATGATTATAATGACAACTGATTAATGATTCTTAACTTCACTTGCTTTTATATAAGTATTAAACTTGGCAGGATATCCCCTCCATTTCACAAGTAACTGCTTATTTTTTCCTTTACCTCTCGTGGCTAATATTTTTTCAATTTTATATTCATGAGTTACAGGATTGAACCTTACTTTTTGTATTTCCTGCTTATAAAATCCGCCTTTTATTTTTTCACCATTTAAATCTTCCAGATAATATAACTTTAAACTATCACGACTGAATGGTTGGATATTGTGGACTTTAAAAACTTCCGTAGTCCAACCGGATTCATATCCTTTTCTAAACCTTTCTTCTGTTCGAGAAACTCTTACATAATCGTTTACCTTTATTCCTGAATTATCTTTTATTTTGTTTTCTTTTTCATCCATATGCGCCATACGTCCTCTAGTTTTTGACATCTCTAAAGGAGTTGACTTTATAGTTCTATGGTAAGACCTGTTATAAGAATAAGCCAGATCGTCCAGTATATCAATATATTTAAAAGTATTCATTTTAGTAAAATATCTATGCATGCGTTCTTTAATAGTACGTTGGACTCTTTCAACTATTGCCGCTTTGTTTACGGAAAATGTATTGTAATAGCTTATACCATACTCCCAGAGCATCTCCTGAAACTCTCGCCCCTTGAATTCCATTCCTGAATCTGTCCAAAATGATTTAGGTGTTCTCCGCTCGTCCTCTATAATTTCAAGAACAGCATCGGCAACTGTAGCTGATCTTTTATCTTTTAAGGGTTTCAACCATAAGTATCTAGAGTATACGTCAATTGTAAAAAGTATATATTGAAAACCTTCATTATAAGAGCTGTATTTAATCATTTCCGATAAATCTAACTGCCATATGCTATCGAGCTGCGGAGATATGGTTTTCCGTGTAGGAAATTTTTTCTTACAGGTTTATGTAGAGTAAATGCCTCTTCACCCTCCAAATATGCTTTTAACTCTTTTTTCTCAATATTAGGATACCTTAAAGCAAACCTATTGAAACCCCCAAAACTATTTGGCTCCCTCAGATATACTTATCAACTACCTCCTTTGCCTCCATGTTGTCTACTGACACACGTGTAGCGTAATATATATATATAACATATACGCCAGCAACAACATATATATATATATATATATATATATATATATATATAATATATATATATGCTATATATATATATATATAACATAACATATATATATACTTTCTTTCTTTCTTACTTCTTACTCTATATATATATATATATATGTATCACAAAAATGTGATATTAGGTCACAAGGGATAAAAGAAAAAGATTTAAAATAACATTTATTTATACACAAAACATTACAACTAAATATATATGATAATACATAATTACGATTTAATCCAACTAGACCTATTATAAGGTGTTTTTCTTAGTCGGCCTCTGGTAACACGTTTAAATTTATCTGAAGCGTAAGAAGTGCCTGAGGGACTTGAATCAGGTCTTGGTGTAATGGGGATATTATCCAAGTCTGCTAATCGCGTTGTATTTAAGATTAAACTTCTGGGAAAATTAATAGTCTGAAGTTCTTGTTTGATATCATTCCATCCTTTTACAGGGCCTTTCTTCCAGTTACGTGAGAGATCAGCTATCAAATCCACAATATTTGATCCTTTAACTATTTCATCATCAATTACGATCTCCCCTGCTTCATTCAAAGTTAATTGGTCTTTTAAAATATTATATAAAGCTATTCCTGATTTACGCACTCTATTAGGTAAGCTCTCCTCTAGGATATTTTTAAATTTATCTTCATTTTTCACTTCAAGTTTTACTTCATTAGGTATATCTACATCATCGGTTAACGGGTTACGTAGGGACGGATGTAGGTGCAAGTCTTTAAGATCTATCAATTTTTGTATGGCCGCCTGATATAAGATGCGTTTCTCATGGATGTTAATGTCTGAATTTAATATCCTGTACACTTCTTTCTCATATTTGGTTATCTGTTCAACTTTAGGATCATATAAGCTAGGAGGTAGAGGCTGCTGGAAAGATAATGTGTCGTTCACAATATAAGGATTCTGGTGGTGCAACTGTTGTTGCTGTTGATGTGAAAGAGGTTGTAATGTCAATGCATTGGGCTGTAATATCTGCGTGTATTGGGGTTGTGAATGATGAAACTGCGATTGTGGATTTTGCGCAGTGTGCGGCAATAACTGGCCATATTGAGGTTGCGAGTGATGAATCTGAGGAACTGAATTCTGTACAGATGCTGTATTATTATACTTCATTTTCTCATACTCATTATATGGAAGTACAGCAACCTTCTTCATTATGGGGATAACCACTTAGTTATCAGGGAGCTATAACGGAGAAGAGTAATGGCAGGAATACTCCTCCTCCTCTCTGTAGTAACTTCTTTTTATTTTTCAAATTTTTAATGTTGAGGGAGAGTTTTTTAATGATATTTCTATGACGACGCAGCTTCACCTTCTAAGGTCTGTTTAAAGGAACATTTCCTTTTATAAGATTTAAACAGACTTCACATACACACTGGATGAATTTCTCATCCTCACTAATTAGTTTACGTTTTTCAGTTGGTTTCAACTTTTTAAATTTTTTTATAAGAGGTAAATACTTTGCAACTAGAGCACTCATTATTCAGGTATGTATACAGTTTCTATCTCGTAGGGTAGAATGTTGGTACGGAGCAGCACTCTGTGCGTGTTTTTGGGGTGAAGTTCACACATCAAATAACCGTGGGGGATCGAGTAACCTCTTTATATACTTTTAAGAACTCTTTCCTTTGAAGAGGAAACATTTGAGTTGCCAATACATTAACTTGACTCATGTCTCTTCTCTGTCCAAACAACAGTAAATACTGTGTGTTTAAAGAAACACTTCGCATATGCTTGCTTTGATGAAAAATATTCTGCGTTATGAAAAACACAGAGATATTTAGATGGTGAGAATAAACTGTGAACGCTTCTGCTATTTCCAAATTCAATTTGTGCATTAAATCATCTAATACAATAATTTTGTGGCCTTGTATATTGTCCAGCGATCTAATATCGTATATGCCTTCATGAAATTGAATCACATCTTTATATTCTTTAAATTTTTCCTGGTAAACATTATAACACCATATTATTTTTACAGGGGTTTGTTCAAAAATCTCCATTTCCTTTAAAATATTTAATAATAGAAAGGTTTTACCACAACCTGTTGGTCCAGCTACAAGACATGTAGCCGGACTTCGGAACGTAAATTTCTCCACATCCATACCTGTCAAGTAGATAATGAATAATGAGTTTAATTAAAGTTGTAAATCAGTAAAATATATGTTTTTAATAAAATTTCGTGCAATTTTATTAAAATAAAATGTTTATATAACCGAAACTCTGTGTGTTTTTATTCTTACATTACAAATTAAAAATAAAAAAGTATTAAAACAAAAATAAAAATAAAATAAATAATAAAAAGTAATAAAACAAAAATATAAAAGAAAACATAATGTTAATAAATATATGAGATAAAGCAGTAAAGCAGAGAGTTAAAGCAGTAAAACATGAGTTAAAGCAGTAAAGCAGTGAGTTAAAGCAGTAAAGCAGTAAAACAAAAGCATACTAATCCCCTAGGTGTTAGGTAACACCTCTATTGTTTTACTGATTTACTGCTTTAAGGTATGTAATGTATGTGAGTTAAAGCAGTAAAGCAGAAAGTTAAAGCAGTAAAGCAGAAAGTTAAAGCAGTAAAGCAGAAAGTTAAAGCAGTAAAGCAGAGAGTTAAAAAGCAGTAAGAGCCCTTGAGTTAAAAAACATGGTAAACAGAAAGTTAAAAACAGTATTAAAAACAGTGAGGATTAAAAGCAGTAAACAGTAAAACAAAAAGCATACTAATCCCTTAGGTAACTACTGCTTTAACTTTCTGCTTTACTGCTTTAAGGTATGTAATGTATATGAGTTAAAGCAGTAAAGCAGAAAGTTAAAGCAGTAAAGCAGAAAGTTAAAGCAGTAAAGCAGAAAGTTAAAGCAGTAAAGCAGAAAATCAAAAAGCAGTAAAAACGAAGTAAAGCAGTAAACAGTAAAACAAAGGCATACTAATCCTAGGTGTTAGGTAATAACACTCTTTGTTTTACTGCTTTACTGCTTTAAGGTATGTAAAGTATATGTTTTTAATAAAATTTCTACAATTGTAGTAAAATAAAATGACTCGTGTATATTTGAAACGAAATTCTTTGAATAGTTTACATTGATATCATATTTTCGTTCGCAGAGATTTAGATCTGCGGACGCACGCGGCGGCGATTACGCGGAAATATTGCGCCTGCGGGCACGCGCGGCGGCGGTTACGCGGTATTTTTGCGCCTGCGGACACGCGGCGGCGGTTTCGCGGATGGGTTGACCTGCGGACGCGGACTCGGAAACGTTTGCGATCACTGTCTCAACTGTGTAACTCTTTAGATATATATTCTGTCATGCTATAAGTGTTATAAAAATACTAACTCATAGTAGGAAGCATTCTAACGCTTGTAATATACACCAATCGATTCCTCACACCGGTAGACACCCATATTAGGGGCATTCGGGGCTCCAGGGAGGCTAGAAAAAAAGGCTTGAAAAAGCACTCAGTTGGCACTATGGCTGGCACTCACACGGCACTATGTGGCACTCGCGGCACAACTCACTTGGCACTCATTGGCACTCGTGGCTCGCAGCTGCTGGCGCAGCGCTGTCTAATACTCATAGAACATAATAGAACATCACTAAGGTACTTCTTGCGGGTGATTGGGAACCATCAAAGCCCTCAAGTTAGCGTGGGTCAAGAGTGACCCATGGTATATGGCAAGGTTAAGGGACGAAATATCATGGTCAAACAAGGTAAAGACGCCAAAAAATAGGGCTAAGTCCCTAAAGTAAGGACAAAAAATTACCGTGGGTCAAAATATGGTATATGGTAAGGTTAAAACCGAAATATCATGGTCAAACAGGGTGAAAAGACATCAAAAAATAGGGCTAAGCCCCTAAGGGAAGATCAAAAATTTCCGTGGGTCAAAAATGACCCATGGTATCTGGGATGGTCGAAAATTTCCGTGGGCCAAAATTGACCCATGGAAGATAAAAGGGTAGCCAAAAAGTACCGTGGGCCCAAAGTATTATGGTATCGGGCTTAAGGTGGTCAAACAAGGTACATCAAATAGGGCTAAGCCCAAGGAAGATCAAAAATTACCGTGGGCAAAAATGGCCCACGGTCGAAAAAATTAGGGGGCGTAAAATAGGGGGTAATACGTACAACGGTTGCTGACGCAACCGTTTGGCGCAACCCTTCTTCGAAGGGTTGCAAAAAATTAGGGTTGCCAAAAAATTAGGGTTGCCAAAAAAATACCGTGGGCCAAAAATGACCATCATGGAAGACCAATGGGTTGGACGAAAAAAAAAAGGTCAAGGCCCAAAAAGGTCAAGGTCAAAAAAAGGTCAAGGTCAGGTCAAGGTCAAAGGTCAGGGTCAAAAAAGGTTAAGTCAAAAAGGTCAAGGTCAAGGTCAAGGTCAGTCAAGGTCAAGACCAAAAAAGTTAAAAAACATTCACGACCAATAACAAAGTCAAGGTCAAGGCCCAAAGAGGTCCAGGATGGTCAAGGTCAAGGTCGGTATAGGTCTGGTCAAGGTCCTAGGGTTCTGCGAGGGTCAAGGTCATTTTCGAACGGAATGGCTCTCCTACTACTTATATAATTTATATATATATATATATATATATATATTATTATAACATAACATATAACAATAAATAATAATAATAATAATAACATATAACTAATAACGCAACAACAACATATATATGCTATATATATAACTCTTCTTTCATGTACAACCATATGTAACAATAGTAACCAGCAATAGCTTTCAGCTGCTAACATATCATATAGTAGCTAATAATATATATATATATATCTTTATGTATATACCAACATAATATATATATGCATGTAATAATATATCAGCAATAGCCAGCAGCCATACCAACTTCAGCTATAATAACTCAGCAACAACATATATATATATATGTATATATCTTTGTAACAACAATATAACTAATAACATATACTATATGTAACACTGCTATCTAGCATATATGCTCTTTGTAACAATAACAATATAATATATATATATATACTATATATATATAACTAACTATATATATTATTTAAGGATTATTGTAAGCCTCTTCATTATAAATAAATTTCTGTACTTATTAAAGCAGATAACAAGATGTAAATGTTGTTTCCATATTGACATAAAGTTGGAAGAGGGAGAGATGTGTCAATAGGATTTAATATTATTATTATTATTATGTATTATTATTGTAGCTATTTAATGTTAAGTTTACTCTGTGTATTATTATTATTATTATTATTATTATTATTATTATTATTATTATTATTATTATTATTATTATTATTATTATTATTATTATTATTATTGCTAGTAGTAGTAGTAATAGTAGTAATAGTTGTAGTAGTAGTAGTAGTAGTAGTAGTAGTAGTAGTAGTAGTAGTAGTAGTAGTAGTTTTTTATTGTCGTTGCTGTTTTTTTGTTGATATTATTATTATTATTATTATTATTATTATTATTATTATTATTATTATTATTATTATTATTATTATTATTATTATTATTATTATTATTATTATTATTATTATTATTATTATTATTATTATTATTATTATTATTATTATTATTATTATTGAAAAAGTTCAGGCTAAATCATGTCTGCCAATTGAGATAACGTCATTTTTCCTTTCTTTTTTTTTTTTCTTCTTTTTTTTGGCAAGAATTTCTCTATAAATAATTCTTCTCATTTTCCAGAATGAATCCAATGATTGAACTTAATAAAAAATGAAATTTCAATCCAACCCTATTATTTTATTATATTCTTTCTTTCACTTATTTTAGTACACTTCTTTTATTATATATTATTGCAATATGTAACATTATTGTATTATGTAACGTATTGAAATATATTAAAATATATTAACTGTGTTACAAAGATATTAAATTATAATATTCAGAATTTATTATAGTTTATTTTAATATATTATAATTTATTATAATTTATTATATAACTTTAAACTAGTGATGGACCGGATGTCAAAATTTGACTGTTTGCGAATGCGGATACGGATGCGGATCTTAATGTAGATGAGAATGCGGATGCGGATGCGGATGCGGATGAGGATGTTTACTCTTTGAAGTTTGAATTAAAAATTATAAATACCGTATATATATATATATATATATATATATATATATATATATATATATATATATATATATATATATATATATATATATATATATGTATATCTATTGAAGTTTGAATTAAAAATATATAATATATATATATATGGAGTGGCTGTGGAGTTGGTGGTGGAGGGAGGAGAGGAGCTGAGAGGGAGAATCATCAGTTTGATGAACAAGTGTTGGAGAGAGGAAAGGTGCCGGAAAGGTGGGGCAAAGCAATAATAATACCGATATATAAAGGTAAAGGAGATGCAGGAAGCTGTAATAATTATAGAGGTATTTCACTGATGGACCATCTGGCGAAAATAAATACGAAAGAATATTGGAGAGGAGGCTGAGAGAAAAGGTAGAGCCGAGACTCGGAGAAGAACAGTACGGGTATAGAAGAGGAAGAGGAACGACGGACCTCTTATTCACACTAAGAATGGTCTCGGAGAAGATGCTGGAATATGGCAAGAGATTCTTTGTAGCGTTCATTGACCTGCAAAAGGCATTTGATTCGGTGCCAAGGAAAAAGCTCTGGAGAGCTATGGAGAGGAATTATGGAGTGAGGGGGTAGATTAAAGAAGGCAATAGAAAGTATGTATGAGAAATGCAGTTGTAATGTTAGAACTGAGTGCGAGAACAATAGATGGTTTGAGGTGAAAACAGGAGTGAAGCAGGGGAGTGTCTTATCGCCACTGCTGTTTATATTATATTTAGACGTGGTGATAAGGAAAGTGAGGAAGAGACTGGGAGAATTTGAAGGGGACATAATGGCATATGAGGACGATCTGGCATGTTGGAGCGAGAGAGAGGAGACGATTCGAGAGGTGGTTGAGTTGTTTGCGGAGGAGATGGAGGAAGCAGGAATGAGGATGAATGTACAGAAGACAGATATATTAAAAATAACCGGAGAAATGAGGAGGGGATGAGGATGATAGTGAGAGGGGAGAAGGTGAAGGCGGTAAATACCTACAATTATCTCGGAGGATGTTTTAACAGAAGGGGAGGAAGTGGAGGAGAGATTACGCAAAGAATGGAAAAGTATGGATTAGTTATGAAAGCGGTATACCCCATAATGAAAGATAGAAACATCTGAATCGAGGTTAAAAAAGTGATTTTTAACAGTATACTGACTCCGACGCTGCTGTATTTAGCGGAAACATGGACAACAACGAGAAGAGAGGAG
>JABUQX010088781.1:0-10000 GCA_015478945.1 Trachelipus rathkii
AATAGTTACTTAATTCTGTGAAGATTATGATTATATATCTTAAGCTTGCATATATTAAGGAGAGGGTGTTCTAAGTCATGCTCGCTTCGTCGTACTTGTCGTGCTCGTCGGTGAGATCGGTGCGCAGATATTATTTGTGTTCCTTCTTCTTATGAATATTCTTTTCGTTTGGCAATCCGCTGTTTCAACTTCTGCAAGATTTTTTATAATTTTTAATCTTCATTTATATTTATTTTGGTTGTATTATCTCGCTATTACCTTGGGCTGGTTCTTCGTTAGTTGCTTTTTTTTGTGAGGCTTTTATCACCTCCGTGATATGTCTGTTGGTTACTTTATCAGCGGTTTTATTTGGCTAATTACGTATAGTTTATTTATCTTAGTTGATTTCTGTTTTTATTTATAACTATTATATATATATATTATTTTTTTTTTCTTAATATTATTTATAATATATTACTTTTTATAATACGATAGTGTTACTATATATATATAATATTATATTATTTATTTATTATTTCTAAGTTATATTTGTATAATATTATTATATTTTTATCTTATTTATTATTATATATATATTTAGTTCATTTATATTTATATATTATTCTTTATTATTTTATTATATTATCTTTTTCACACAATAGGAAAAAAAATTTAATTTCCATCCTCCATCACTCAACCGTTCTTCGATGCTAACTTTAAACTTAACTAACTTTAAATTGCAAGATTTATCTATTAATATAGAATAGCAATACATTATTGATATAGTACCAAAGTTATTATATATTTTTTTTTGATATTTTTTATTTTATTTTCATTACGGTTATTATAAATCGATGTTTATGTTCTCCCATTATTTTTTCTTAAAATCCATTTATAAAGACTAATATTGTCGGGGAAGCAATGGGGATATCGCTCAACTAATTATATGTGAGGAATGGTAGGCAGATTGTCAAATCGGGTGCAGTTGGTGTCTTCGAGCTCCTCTCATTTCCCTTTTCCAATATTTATGACCGTATAGCGCACTGCACACACACAAGACACACACACAACACATTTTTCTTCTTTTTTTGTTTTTTCGTTCGGACTGTTTCGGTGTGCTTTGTTTTTCGCGTGTTTTTCTTCCGTTATCCCCGTTTGCTGTTGTGTGTTCTTTTGTATGTTTTTTTTTTGTTCGAGAGTCTTCTTTTTGCACATTTGATTATCTATATATATTATTTAATTATTATTATTCTATTTTTTATTCTTTTATCTTTATATATATCATTATATCTTGTATTATTATATTATATTATATCTAATTATATTATGTTATTATTATAGTTATTGTATATTATTATTTATATTTTATATAAATATTAGTATATATAGTATATATGATCTATCTTATATATTCTTATTTATATCTTTTATATATATTATATTCTTATATCATTTTATTATTTATAGTATATTATATATTATATATTATTAATATATTATTTCTTTATTATTATACATAATTTTATTCTATATTTCATCTTATTTATTTATTATATTAATATTATTCTCTTTTTTTTAATTATTTATTTATTTATATATAATATTATATTTACTTTATATTCATTATTATATATTATTTTATTTTTACTATTATTATATCATTTTCTATATTAATATATATTTATTATTTAACTATATATTCTTCATTAGGGCTTTTTGCCTGTCCAGTTGAATGTTTCTTTTTTTAGCGACTAGCTATGAGTTTCTATATTTGAGATTACTATATTAGTAATATACTTCTTGGTGTATTAGTATCAGGTCATCGAAGTTTACTTATCGGTGGAGGTTTTATTCGCTTTTGAATGATATTTATCTATGTATGGTATTATGTTTATCCTATATCATGAGTTGTGTTATATTAGTGGTTTTCATTTTAATTTACTTTAAATTATATGCTAGGGGTCTCGTTAAGAGAAATGATAGGGTAGTGTTTTAGTTTATTATTATGACGTAGTTTATTCTTATTATGAGGGACACTATATTATTGTATGATCACATGAGTACGAGTTATTTTATTAATTACTAGCTGAGCTTTACCGATACAATTGAGTCTCTATACTGAGTGTAGTTTAATATTACCCTCGGTTGCCTTAACCAGCGTGTCAGGAAAACCTACTCCTCAGCATTCATGCGTGTCCGGTCGTTATCTTTTGGATTACTGATACAGTTTTATCTCTTATTCTTTTATATATTATTATAATTTATATATATCTTTCTATTTTATTCATTTATTATTTTTTTACTATTTTATATTATATTTATTATCTTCCTCTGATTATTTTCATAACTTCTCTCTTTTCTATACTTATTTTATTATCATTTATTTCATTTGGGTGTCCCACCATATACATCTTCCACTCTTCACTCACTTATTCATGTGTGTCTTACCATATTCTACCAAGTAGTCTAAATAATGCATCTAACCATTCGCATAGCATATTAGCTCTAGTTTACACGTTTTATGAAAACATATTTTAATACAAAATTTTGACATAAATACATCTGTAAGTAGTGACTGAATATATTAATTTCTTAGTTGATGACGATATACATATATATGTAATTTATTATTTCTTTCTTAATTATAATTTTTATTACTAATATCATTATTATTATTATTTCTATTCTGACATTCCTTTTGATTGTATTCTTCTGCTCAGTACATTTAAAGGATGAATTTCTTTTGTCAAAAATATAATGATCTTAATAATCATTCTCATATACTATAATAATAATATCTATATAATTATATTAATTATCCCCCCACTCAATACACTAATTAATTAATAATATATATATATAATAATAATAATAAATAAATCAATAATTCAATACAACTAATAATAATTAATATATATAATCATCATATTAATAATATTCCTATAAATAATAATAAAATAAAAATATATAAATATATAATATTACCATTAATCAATTTATAATTAATAATTTCACTATTAAAATATAATAAAACACATAAAAATAATTATCTATATATATATAAATATTCCCCCTCCATCATAATAATTAATTATTAATTCATATAATATATTAAATTAATATATTATAAATAGATAGAGAGAATAGGAACAATAATAATATTAGATACTATTATATTTACGGAGGGAGTAGTTCAACGTATATAGATCAGAGTCTCGCCCTCGCCCGTAGATAAGTTACTGAAGTTAATAATTATGCATACAATATTATATTATATTAATAGATATATAATATTACTCGAGATTAGAGATACCGTCAGTCAATCGATTACGGAGGAGTAATTACTATACATCTCTAGATATAGCGACATTATCATACATACCACATATGTATATTAATAATCTACAATTTCTATTCAATATTATTATGTATATGCCCTTTCAGTAATTATATTAATCTCTAATTATTATTAATTATTGATACTGTAATTTATTTAATTTTTTATGCAGGGTATAATATTATTTCTTTAACTAATAAATAATACATAATAATGAGTAATAATAAAAATTATAGTAATAATCACATAATACCTCCCATTCAGCGTCTCTTATCAACGGACTCAATAGATGCTAATTAGTTATACTACATAATATCATAATTAACTACATCGCATATTAGCATCTTATTCACCCATAATCAATAACTTTACACATAAATCCAGCCCGTTGGCATGCTCAATATCTTGCTCATCTAATTAACCTAATCCAGTTTCCAACTAATAAATATTTCGCTCATCATCAGCATGAATCAGACTACACTATTACTTATTATTATGTACATGGAAACTAGGTATTATATTATTATTTTTATTTAGTTACTCATTATTGATTTATTCCCACATTTATATTACTTGTCCACTCTCATTTATGCTCTGAGTTACAATTGATTGCCATGTCATTTCATTATATTGAATGTGATCAGGAATCGTTGCATTAGGTGTAATTCATCTGAGTTTATTATTATTTTTTATTATTATTATTATTTCGATTACATTTATTATTCACTCTCTCTCATGTCACTTTCATGTCAACTTGATGTATTTAATTTCCGGTTTCACTTTTCACTATATCTATCTTATTCTTTACTGATCTTATCCTTTGAGCATTATTAATTATTTTATTGTATCACTCACCTTTTATCTGTATCTCGACCGAGAATACTAATATATCGAGAATTTATGGCAATTAATGACACTTAATATGAGATACGTCACATTACACTCCTGCCGCATATCGCCTGCATATAAAGTACATCAAGCAGTACTGCAATTGATCCTGCTGATCCGTATATTCCTAATACACGAATCATAAGAAATAAATGCTTCTCTCTACCTCCCTCTTTATCATATTAATATTAAAATAAATAATATATAATAATGAAAATTAATAATAATAATAATTAATAATTAATCACATAATATTAATTATATATTTTACATATATTTATAACTAATAATATTATATATATCATATCTAACTTATAACATATAAATATCAATCAATAAATAATATAATAATAAAGTATTATACATATATAATATAGATAATAATACATAATAAAATATAATAATAATAATATAATTAAAATATCATAATAATATCATAATAATCATATATATATATAAATATATCATAATCTACTCTTATCATAAATATTTATTCCATAATTCACAAATTCATAAATATATCATAATACTATAATAATTAATTACTAATAATCAATAATAATAATAATATCATAATAATAATAATACATAATTATCCATTATGCATAATATTGAAACTAAGTTGTTTTATTGCTTTGGATAATTACCATCAATTTTAATTGACTTCATTCCTCATTTTTAACAATAATATTCAATAATTTCATATACCATATATTAATAAATAATTTATCTATTATCATTCAATAATATATTCAATAATTAATAATTAATAATTATATTCTCATCATTCTTACATAAAATCCATCATAAATTAATCTCAATATATCTCAATCCAATTATACATATCTATAATACACTCCCATCTTGAATTATACTTATATCTATAATAATCAATAATTCATACATATACATAATAATATATAATAATTGAAAATATACTAATAAAAAATTAGTAATATCTTCTCATTAATTAATTTTCACAATAAATATATCATATATTACATACATTAATTATACATTAATAATTCAATAATAATAATATCTACTACTACTACTACTATATCATATTTCAATTCATTAACGTAAAATTTTTCAAATTATAAGATAAATTAGAAAAGAAAAAAAAAATAGATATCAATATTTTAATGTCAATAAAATTTAATATTGAATTTACGATTTTCACATTTTTTACATTGGGTTTTTTCGGGGGTTTGTTTTAACAAATAATAATGTAGTCTATTCTTTATTTCCTCATTCGATTGGTAATTTATTACACTCTTAAAATTTGAATTTAATCTATTTATCTTTTTTATTTTTTATATAACTAATCTTTTCTTTGCTAATCATATGAAATGAATACATGTGAACAATTTATCATATAATTATCATTATATACCTCATTACTTTATAATTTATATTTCTATTATTATCTATCTTTCTACTCATGTATTGTTAATTCTTCAAAAGGACACGTTACAATATATTTTAATCTTATTTATATATTAATATGTCTTTAACGGTAGATTGGTATTTGATTATTTAATGCCATTTACTGTAGACTTTTCTATATGATTCCTTTTATTTATATCTCTATTCTATGTATATTATATATATAATCCTTATGATCTCTTATATATATATAAAGTACTAATATATATTACTACTGTATATTCCATAGTATATCCTATCATGTACTTCATATTATATATCCCTATTAGGCTATGTGATATTGGTTTGATATATATCGTTATAGATGGTTCTTTATGTTCCTTATATCTATTTATATAACTTTTTGACGATAACTTTATTTCTTTAGTATATTATATATATAATCTATCTTCTATATCACATCTTTACTCTATTAATATTATCAATTCATATTATACTATATATTATTTATTATATCATATTATTATTTATAATACTTATCTTAATATATTCTTATTAATCACTTATCTCTATATCTATCTCTCTATATATATTTCTCTTCTATATATCATATTATATACCTAATCTTATATTAATTATCTATTTACTCTAATACATATTATATATTATATAATAATCTATATAATAATAATATTAATATCTCAATTTATCTATATATATTCTGTTATATTTTATTCTTAGTTATATTCCATTCTTATATTATATATATATATCTTATATATTTATATTTATATTATTCTATATCTCTTATCTTTTCTCTATTCTTTTTGCTAATATATGTATATTATATATCATATATATATATCTCTCTTTCTTATATATAATATTATTATTATTATTTCTATCTATATATATATATATATATATTCATATCTCTATATCTATCTATATCTCTTTTATATATCATTCTATCTATACTTATCTATTATACTTTCCTTATATCTATTATTATCTATGATCATCTGTATATCTCTATTTATTCATATTATAATTTATCTTATTTTTTATAATATTATATTACTTATATATATATATACTATATTATAATATTCATTTAATATCTATATTACTATTAATATATCTCTTATATATTATACTTTTATTCTCTCTTTTTTTATATATCTATTATATTAATTACATACTTATTATTACATATATTTATTATGCTCAAGTGTATTAATATATATTTTAATATATATTTATTACATATTTCACGGTGTCTGCTCGTGTACTTCACCTTTTATGAGACTTTCAGTGCTTCGCCTTCGCGGTGAACGTTCACCCTGCCTCAGGACTATCTATATATATCTTGAATATATTCTCTCTCTTCCCCCCTCGTCCCTTTACTTATTATTATATCTCATTATATATATATTTATATATAATATACTATATTATCTATATTCAATATTATATTATATATATCTACTATATATTTTACTATATATGTTCTCCTCTTATTTCTATATATCTTTATTATTATATATATATATATATTATCTTCTTGGCATGGTCTCTCGTGGTCGGTCTAAAAATTATGTGGTTTCTGGTAAGCAAAACGTTTATATTATCAAGAGTAAGTTCTCTCGTTATGTTGACGTGAGGACAGACTCCTCGGTGAAAAGTTCATGTTATGAATCTGGTAGTAGCAACCTGACACAAGGTGTCTCTAGTCTCTTAGTTTTTAATATTATTTTTTATAGAGTATTGTTTCGTAATGGAGTATATTATATTAGATGAATTTCTGGTGTGATGATGGGACGGATTGATGCTATGCAATTATTATGTGGTTAATCCAGTTACGTCGAAATTGTGCCGGTAAGTGTGGCTGCATGTCAATTTATATAATCGTTGGTGGATGTCACTAATGTGCGGACCTAGGTCTCTTGAATGCGTCTCGGTCGACATTGGCGTCTTACAATGTTAGCGGTTTATTTTCTTACTCTGTTAGGTTAGGAGGTTTGGATGAGGTGTTTTTGTAGGTGAACTGGGGTGTCTGGATAATCTAGGTAATACGATCGTTATTACCTCAAATTGATTGTTTCAGGTGGTTTTTGTATGGTGCATTGACGTCGTTAAGGTATGTATTAGGGGGGTGAGGATAGGATGTTTGAGAATTAATGAAGAGATTATGAACGAGTTGAGGAGTTTGCCTGTGGTGTCGTCGAAAGACAAGGGAGTTAGAATGGAGGAGTATATTGTAAAGGGATATTACTGTTATTGAGGAGTTTGTGTTTTGTGCTATTTTGTTTGTAAAGAGGTGGATGGATGGGATTGTAGTGCGAAAGTTTTTTTGTGGGTTAAGCGGATGTATCTATTTTTGGTGAATGTAGTGTGCTGGGAATCGACCGGCTGGGCAGACCGAAGAAAAAGCTGGATTGAGTCCAGTCAATGGAATGCCTGGCGGAAAGAATGTGGAGTTCTGGCGAGCGAGAAGAAAAGGTGCATAATAGGAGGAGTGAATAGCGGGTTTTGTGAAGTGGGTATGGTGTGGCCCACCTGGGCAAGGATGAACCCACATTGACGAGATGCCATAGTGAGGGTGCCGTCGTCGTCCCATGTGAAGCTCTTTGGGTGGAATTTCTGATTGCGACGAGTTTCCTTCACTAAAAGGTATAAAGGGCCCGGTAAGGCGGGCTTTCTTTTCGACTTATCTCAGATTCTTCTATTACTTTTCTGTTTCGGTGCATGTGTCGCACCTTATCCCTAGTCCTGGGGAAAGGAGTGGTGATGAACTATATATATATATATATATATAATATATATATTATATATTATATATATATACTATATATATTATATATTATATATATATATATATATATATATATATATATATATATATTTATTCTCTTTTGCACGAGAAATATACTTTGCACACAATGCACAAGGAAAAATGAAAAAGGTACAAAGCACTTTCATTCATATTACAACACGTTATCAAGGTGTAAAGGAAAAAATTTATAAAATTAGAATAAGTTAAAAACTCAGTTAAAGAATTTTTTCATCTAAAAAGTGACAAATCAAGAGCTCTTAAAAGTTACAACCAACTAAACACCATATTTTTAAAAATGAATTTCTCTGCTATAAAAGCAACTATTCCCACTTTACAAACATCCTTTATGTATAACAGTAGCGGAAAATAATAAAAATTAAAATGATAATCATAGCAACATTAACAAACCAAATAATAATAATAATAATAATAATAATTATAATAATATAATAATAATAATAATAATATAATAAAATAATAATAATATATACTTCTAATAATAATAATAATAATAATATAATAATAATAATAATAATAATAATAATAATAATAATAATAATAATAATAATAATAATAATAATAATAATAATAATAATAATAATAATAATAATAATAATAATAATAATAATAATAATAATAATAATAATAATAATAATAATAATAATAATAATAATAATAATAATAATAATAATAATAATAATAATAATAATAATAATATAAGATTTTGATGCTTTTTCAAGCCTCCTGAATGTATTTCTTTCAACAGAAGAAATTTTCTTTAGTATTATTCTTGAATAAAATAAAACAATTGATTTAAGTATAGTACCAAAAGCTTTTGTCCGCACTTCGGACATTTTCAAGGAATAAATTTTATTTTTAATAGTTTTAACAATTTTGATAAATTCACTTTTCGCATTTCTTAACGAGGGAAAAAGAAATTAAAATTAATAAATTTAAAAAGTTAGAGAAGTTAACTTACATTGACTTTTTGTCATTTAAAGATGTTTAAAAACTTGGACATTTCGTTATATTTTGTTTATCTCTGGTTTATGTTTCCTTAAGAGCAACGAAAACGAAAAAGTGTTCGAAGTGTACGGACGAAAGCTTGGTACTATACTTAAATCAATTGTTTTATTTTATTCAAGAATAAATACTAAAGAAAATTTCTTCTGTTGAAAGAAATACATTCAGGAAGCTTGTAAAAAGCACAAAAGTTTAGAATAAAAATAAATGCTGATATTTGAGTTTTATAATAGATAATAATATAAATAATAATAATAATAATAATAAATAATAATATAATAATAATAAATAATAATAATAATAATAATAATAATAATAATAATAATAATAATAATAATAATAATAATAATAATAATAATAATAATAATAAATAAATAAATAAAAATAATAACAATTAAAATATCATAATAATTCAGCAATACATAATAATAATAATACATAATAATAATAATACATAAATAATAATAATAATAATAATAATAAAATAATGAATAATAATAAATAATAATAATAATAAACATTAAAATATAATAATAATAATAATATAA
>JABUQX010088781.1:15000-17500 GCA_015478945.1 Trachelipus rathkii
TATATTTAATATATAGAGGAGATGAGAGAGAGAGAGAGAGAGAGAGAGAGAGAAGTTTGTTGAAAATTTTCTTTTTGTTTGGATAGTTCGAAATTCGAAATTTGCTATAGTTACTAAACTCTTCTCATCTCTCTCTCTCTCTCTCTCTCTCTCTCTCTCTCCTCTCTCTTCTTCTCTCTCTCTCTCTTCTCCTCTCTCTCTCTCTCTCTCTCTTCTCTCTCACTCTCTACTCACAAGTATCATAAAACAGTTTATATAATATATATATATATATATATATATATTTTATATATATTAATATATTATTATATATATATTATATATTATATATATATATTATATATATAATATATATTATATATATATACTATATATATATATATATATTATATTGAAGCTCAATTGATATCAAAGAGAGAGGACAACATGTCATGGAATTCGGCTTCGTATGATATGGTCGGAATATTGGCATGTTACGCATAATATTTATTGCCATTTTCATCGCAAGATGTCGTTGGAGCGCTGTTGAAGCAATATTAAAGAACCAGGAACAAAGTCGGGACAGTCTGTCCGGCTATCAATACTGAATAACTTTTAACTTATTCATTCACCCTGTCTCATAAAAGTGAGACGGGGGATTTACATATATATAATATATTATATATATATATATATATATATATATATATATTATATATATATTATTTAATACTTATATTAATATTATATATATATATAATATATTATATTTATATTGTATTATAATATATATATATATATATATATATATATATATATATATATATATATATATATATATATATATATATATATATATATATATATATATATATATATATATATTTATATATATATATATATATATATATATATATATATTCAAGTGAATTAAAAGAAAAAGCGAAAAGAAATACTAGGAAGAAACATAATCTGGCATCATGTCAAAAATTAGTCAGATGTAGTTAAAAGTCCATTTTTAAATGAGTAAATATTTTCGGTATTATTAATAATTGATAAACGATTCTAATACTTTTCTTTGGTAATTGTCTTTAATAGAATTAATTAGAAAATGTCATTTATATTTATAAAATTATCTTCCATTCTTCTATGATTTGTCAGAGCCGAATTGTGGTCATCTATTTTAAGACAATAAGAATGCTGATATTTTCGTCTATCTAAGTCTGTTATCCATTCTACATTTTTGCTACAATTTCCACATTTTGTTTTATATACTCCCATATTCTCATTTTTCTCTCTCAATACCGATTTCAGAATTTTTTTTCAACGCTCAAGGAACAGATTAGGCAAAATTTACATTTTTTGGAATATATATATTTTTTTAGAATATCACCGTTCAGATTACACGGATATGCCAACAAAATTTTCATATTTCGAAAGATTCTTTTTCTTCCAAAATAGCAGTAAAATTTTCGGATCATGTCGATTATCTGCCTCCACCTCCATATACATACATATCGATTGTATGAATTCGAACACATTTCATAAAATTGAAGAGAATGCGTAAAGTCAAATTGAAACTTTAGCATTAAAGCAGCTTCACACCTCTAAAAATAAAAAAAAATAAAAAAAAATTCAAATCTATGTAAACCAACTAAACTCATAACCTTTACTTAATGTATATATATATATATATATATATATATATATATATATATATATATATATATATATATATTATATTATTATATATATATATATATAATATATATATAAATATATATTATTATAATATTTATATTATAGTTTAATCTATGTCAAATAACTAAACTCTAACATAACCTTTACTTATGTTATATAATGTGATTTATTTTTATATTTATAATTTATTTAACTCTGTATAGTTAAAAAAAAAAAACATGCATGTGGCACCAAGAGAGCTTTCAAAAACACTTTATTCGATTACGTACATTTTAAAAAAAAATTGACCTGAGCTTAGCTGGAGGCAGATAATCGACATGAGCCAAATTTTCTTTTAGCCTCCTTTAATGCTTTTTTGATTATATAGTTAGGGTATTTTAAGGAAGAAAAATTCTTTTTTATGTACTTATCTCACTATCTAAGGATGAGGGCTGCATATTATTAAAGCACGTAAGAATAGCCCAATAACAATTCCTTTTTTTACATATGAGGAGTGGTTCGAAAACCAATGAACATACGAGTTTACATGGGTATCTTTACGGTATACACTAAATTCTAGACTACCAGTATTTGAAACCATTACAAACACATCTAGAAAATATAAGCTATTATTTTGCCGTTTTCCAAAAGTGAACTTAATAGTAGGAACAAAGTTATTTATTAAATCAAGTAAATGTTCATACAGCGAAAGTATCCACCACATTTCGTAACCAGGTTATGTTACAGTTATTGAGAACATGATTGAAATATTTTCTTTCGAACAGTTCCATGAAAATATTGCTAAGTAAGGGATATAATGGGGAACCCATACTTAAACACC
>JABUQX010088781.1:22500-29462 GCA_015478945.1 Trachelipus rathkii
TCTCTCTCTCTCTCTCTCTCTCTCTCCTCTCTCTCTCCCCCTTCTCTTTCTTCTATCTCTATCTATCTATCTATCTATCTACTATCTATCTATCTATCTATCTAATCACTATCTATCTATCTATCTATCTATCTATCTATCTATCTATCTATATATCTATAATATATCTATCTTGTTGAGTTGACTGAAAAAGTAGTCAAACCTTCGGCCACATATATATCTAGAAATTGGAAAAATAGATGAATTTCTAAATAATGGAACTAATATAAGTTCTATATATACTTGTTCATATGAATTGGTCCAATAAAAGGTAAAATTGGTTGCCACTCCATTTTTTAAATTATACTTTTTATTCTGCTAACTTTACTTGACGACAGCCCAAAGCAACAATTTTTTTTTTATCGACATTGGCTGCAACAGGGTAGCCATTGTATCTCCGGGTAGGTCTTATTTTGAAATTATAAGGGATACTTCAACTTCATTATCTCAGCTTTGGTAATTCTTAGCACAAGTTCACAAGTATTATGATGTTGAGTATATTGTAATGCAAATTTGGTGATAATATTTTGCTACTAAAATATTTCATCAATATAAATTTGTAAGTCCAAATTTTCTTTCAAAATATCTGAAAATATAATTTTTGGTATGTTTCCAATAACTTTGAAATTTCTTGTTGCTACAGCAATAACAATGGTTTTATATAAAAAAAAAATACTTGAATTTTGAAACCTGTAAAAAAAATAGCTTTATAAATACCCAATTTTGAAACTCAACTCTCTCTGGTGTGGAAATATATTATATATATATATATTATTATAAATTATTTTATATATTATATATAGTATATATAATATTATATTAATATTATAGATATATATTATAAAATTATATTATAATATAAACTATAAAATTACCCATTAAAGCAGGGGCTTACCAAATCTCAACCAGCGGCCATTCAGGGCGCGAGCATCACCAAGTTTTGGGGTAGCAGATCTTAACCGTTGTGGAGTTTCCTGTCCTTGACTTTCTTCCCTCTCCGAATTGGAACTTTCTTTTCTTCTTAATGGAGATCTAGGGGAAGCGGTTTAAGTCTTTGCTTGTCTTTTCTCTACCCCTGGCGGTCTTGAATCTGGGGGACTTTTTCTTCTGGACGGGCAAGTAATAAGTTTTTTTTTTTTTTTTTTTTTTTTTTTTTTTGAAGCCGGTGATATCAGTTGAAAATGGTGTTCTTTTTATTTTTTCTCCAGCGTAGAGAGACTTTAAAATAACGGGATTCGTCACGTTTATTAGAACATTTGTACCAACGCACTAAGACTTGTTAGTTTTTACACTATACATACAGTCACTTCACTTAGATTTTTTTTCTGCACTTTTCATTATTTTTAAATATCACCACTTAGTTAATTAAATTAGCCCCAGATCAAAAGGTTTGAGGGGGCTTTGTCATTGTCCTGTGGACACCAAATATTTATGTACAAGTCTGATCTCTTTAATATTAAATTCCCTGTTAAATGAGTCATCTGCTAATAGATTTAATAAGACATTTCTGAGAAACAAAACGAACCATTGTTTATTTTTTTTATTAATGATCCACTGGTTTGCGTGATATTTGTTGTCTGGGGTTTTACATCGAATCCTTTATAATTTCAATGTGCGATTTAAATCTGGATTGGTTTTGTCGTATAGTCTAGTTTGAAACTAGAGCAAATTCAAAAAATTTAGCGACATTTTCACTTTTGTATCATTTTCGTTATATGGGTATATAGATATTAGGTGTTACCTAATAATATAATGATGTAATAAATGCATAGGAATGGTTCTGGTGAAGCAACTCTATGTTTGTATACATAGCTTTATTACCTTTATTCATAATTACTTTTATTACAATTCCTTTTTTTTATTCTTTTTCAGAATCAATCAAAATTGTTAACGTGAGTGATAATTTGTGGTCATTCATAACGTACATTGCATGAGGTGTTAACTCTCTGATATCATCATTCAAAGAGTGTTTGTGTTTTCAGTTATTAGACATAGAGCATTAAAGGTTTTAATAATGAACAGAAAATGTAGAATGTAGAAACGATCCAAATAGGTTCTGCTATATATGTGGTATGGTAACGCTCCCTCAGCAACAATCAAATATCACATATGTACTTTGGCCTATTATGAGAATAAATTGGGTCGATCAAACAAAAGGTTGACTCCCATATATGCTGTACAATTGGTGTAGTAAAAATCTAAGACGCTGGAAGAACGGAATGTGTCTGGTTACTTCGGTGTTTCCTATGTTGGAGAGAAGGAAACGGATCATATAACTGACTGTTGCCTTTGCAATAGCTACTTACAAGGTAGTTCACCTAATGTATTTCTTTACAACGATATATACGTTTTTATTTTAGTTTAAATTAAATTTGTCTGAAAGGGTCTGTTTTCATACATTGGTATTAATCTCACTATTCATATCCATATTTTATTTTTAAAATGTTTACAGGATATGATAGGAAGAAAGCATACTGGTGAAGTACCGATATTGCTTCTGCATGGAACTGTTCTCATGGGCAGAATACCTGTACCAGGCCGCACGCCTGGGACAGGATTTTCTTTCGAGGGAGTGATGACGGAAATTAGATATTGATGGCAACATAGAACATATGACCTCTATCCTTACTAACCAACCCAACACTCACCAATGCACTTAACGATTTGGAACCAGGAATTTAGGCTTGTCAAAAGAGTCTATTCTACTACTTGGTTCACGTCTGCGTGAAAGCCATTTACTTGTTCAGAAAACCACATACTTCTGGTGCTGTCACAGAGATAAAGAAATTATTGAAGCTCTGGGTCTGCCTTACGCCTCCTCCGAATGGAGACTTTTTATTGACTCATCAAGCAGAAGTTTGAAAGGAGTTCTTCTACATTATAGAAATAAGGTTGCATCTATTCCAGTCGCCCATTCTGTTCAGTTAAAAGAGTTATGAGAATATGAAAACATTACTCAATACCTTACAGTATAATGAACACACCTGGAGTATCTGTGGAGATTTGAAGGTTAATTGTACATTTTTTATGTAGCTTTATGCTTTTATATAGCTTTATGCTTTTATGTAACTTTATGCTTTTATGTAGTTTTATGTTTTAATGTAGCTTTATGCATTTATGTAGCTTTAAGCTTTTATATAGCTTTATGCTTTTATGTATGCAAGGTGGATACACAAAGCATCCTTGTTTATTTGTCTTTGAGACAGCCGAGCTGATGACAAACACTACAAGCAATGAGAATGGCCATTGCGACAACATTTTCAGCCAGGGTCTTACAATGTTGTTGCTACTTTAGTACAATCCAATAAGATTTTGCTACCACCTCTTCATATTAAACTTGGCCTACAGGACTATATGTGCAAGCTTGTAAAGAGGTTTGCATTAAATTTATACTTGCAAGTTCCACATTCAGATTGTAAAGGTAATGCTTGGGACTAAATGATGGTCAGATTAATGTCGTGTGTTAGGGCAGAGAAACTTTTTTTACCAAGGACAATAGGACTTCAGGGCCGCATTTATCTGTATTCCCACTGGCAACCATATTAAAAAGGTTCTTCCAGACATATGGCTCCTGACAATGTAATGTCGTGAAATTGAAGGGACTGTTACAACAGCAAACAAAACTCAAGCTCAACCCGTCCCGTGTGTTTACGACATAGAATGTAGCAGTGGTCATTTTACCTTATTGGTGGCCGGTGGATCTGAAGAGGAGAATTATAACTAAGAGATTGTCAATGGATCCTGATTCGGCTTTAGTTAGCAAGGAAATTCAATGCCATTGATTACCGCATTAACCTAGGTTACAAAACAAACAATTACATAAATGTAAGCTACTGAAAGTTTTTGTATTTCTTAATTGCAGGACGAGGTCATGACAATTTGGAGGGGATGTGAGATGATCCAATACGAATATATACTGCTGCGGAAAAAATGGAATGTTTGATAAAAAACATACCGAGTAAAACTGAAATTTATGCGATTGAATCAGTTCCAGAATTCTCGTTTCTATAAGAGATTTAATAAAGTCTTGCTATAATGCTACAGAAAATCTTCTTCAATTTTACCGATTTTAATTGTTTTTTTAATGTGATTTTTGTATTCAGTAAATAAAAAATAGGTTCAACAGCATTTTAGGGGTCCTTTCTGTCAATAGTTTCGTTGCGGTCTGTAAGCATTTAAAGTAATATATATATAAATATACTATTTATATATTATAAATATTTATATATATATTCTCTATATATATATTATATATTATATATAATCTATATATATATATATTATATATTATATATCTATATATATTATATCTTATATTATATATATATATATATATATATTATATATATATATATATAAAAAAAAAAAAAAAAAATATTATTGTTGTTCTGTATATGTGTAAAGTCGTATGTTCTAATGTTTCTAAATTAAAGTTTTCCGCATTTTCCACCTTGTGGCATAGACTCTTCTGTCAAACTATGACTAAATTAATTTGTTCTCTTCATTTATCTCCTGACTCTACTGTCATAAATTATTTGTACTATCCAAATTCCAAAATAGACGCCTTCTCTTTTCTTGCTTCTCTGAAATTATTATTTTTAGCTGAATTGAATTTTTACCACTGGCAATGGTTTTCTTTTAGTTCTCACTATGTAATCGGTGAATTTGTCTTCCATTTCTATAATCCAAAATAACTTTGAGAAGATTGTGTAGCTCCACATTCGTTTCACTGATCGTTTTGTAGATGTCTCCACTTTTCTTGACCTTTTCTTAACCTTTTCTTGACCTTTTCTTAACTTGTAGTTTTTCTGCTTGTAGTTAAACTCTTTCCGTCTCTGGGTTTCCCCGATCGCGTTCTTATCTATGAATCCTTCTATATCTCATCAAGTCTTCCTCAAGAAAGACCACAAGACCACCCTTTACCACGAGCAAACGTTTTTAGTGGAAACGAAAAAACATTGATATTTAACAAAAAAAGTGTGTTATGACAAGTATGTAGTACTCCATTGTAATTATTTATAAAAGATTTAAATTTATGTTCGAACTTATGCTAAAATTTGCGCAAGCAAAATTTTAGCATAAGTCGAAATGAAATAATTTATAAACTCGCCCTGTTGAGATACTCATCAATCAGAAGACATCTGAAGAAAATGGGAACTACTCAAGATACTCTTTCTAGTACTCCCTTCTCAGAACTTTAAGAAAACGCAATTTCCAAGCAAGGGAGGTAGAATTCAGGATAGGACCGCGACTCAATCTCGCTGACAAGATTCAAAAGAGAATCAGCAGGAGGTAAACGCGGAACATCTTAACTCTGAATTGACTTACGGACTTACGAAAAAGAAATAGTATTTCAACAAAAGGGACTTTTGCTACTTTTGTTTAATAAATCTACATTTAACATTTGGATTTTTAAATTGCCATCTATTAATTTATAGGGGCTGCCTCAGCAAAAGGAAGCCACACTTAAGCAGCATTGCCTTTATTATTGGTGAGAGCCCGGGAAAACACCCAGAACTTAATAGTTGATTCTGATAAGCAAAGGAAAAAACATCAAAATGAAGAAAAAGAAAACATAATACTAAATCCAAGTCGATCACTCAAAAGATGCTCAGGCGAACCTCAAAGCAGCATTATCCGATACTGACTTCTCATTCTCAATTAATTTTGGATTATGGTCAGAAACTCTTTTTGGATTCCACTACGATCTCAGATTCCTTTTCGAATTCTAAATGGTTCTGTGCATCTCCCATTTTTAATACGCTTTCTTCTTAACAAGAAATTTACCACTAAAATAAAGAACTAGATTTCAGGCAATTTCGCTCTATTGTCCCGCAATGGTTTTTCAATACCTGAAGCTTTGAATGTTTAGACTCGTTTTGATAGAATCAAGAAACATTAAGAACGCCTTATATATGACCTTTACTTGGATAACCGAATTTCGATATGTTGCCTATTAAATATTCTAATTTTATCGTTACAATAAAGCCTTAGATTCTTAGGCAATTTCGCCTCTAATAGCACGAAGATTAAAAAACATGCACCATGTGTTGATCGGATCAAGAAACATCAGATAGCTCCTTTACTGGACTTTCCTTGTTATTACAACTATTCGATCGACTTCAGTTGCCACGAAGAGGGATTTTACGCTCGAAATCCAAGACGTCAGTGACATTCTCCAAGCAAACTTTTGTAGATATTTTAAATTTAAATATTTATTTAAAATTATGTATTTTTATATATTCAATATTTGTATGTAGTTTGGATTTCGGGATGTAACAAATATGCTTGTATTTGAATATTCTTTGCTTTCATGTATACTATTTGTGCATTCAAAGTTTGTATGTATACGTTGTCTTCGGACATCATTAGATATGCTTGCATTTGGAAAGTACTTTTACTTTATATTTTATTTACTTATTATTCTTTTACCTCATTGAAAGTTTTATATGTTGTGCATTGTTAAATGCCCACAATTATGTATACATTTGAATGAAGGTTAAGCTTTTATATCTTGTATAACTATTATTGCATACTTTCTCACTCCGTTAGCGCAGGGAGTAATGTAGTACTCCATTTATTTTTGGTAAAATTAAATTTATGTTCGTTATGCTAAAATTGGGCGAAAGCGAGATGGTGGTTAGCATAAGTCGAAAATGAAATAATATACTCGCGTGTCGAGATCATCATAAAATCATAAAAACTAACTAATTCAGAATTAACTCGCTTTCAGGCCGAAAGCTCAATCTTCTCCGAAAGCAGTTTCAAGAAATTAAAATCTCAGTAGAGGAAGTAAGCGCCGGTAAGTCACCGAGAAGCAATCTTCGACTTCAAAACTCAAGAGCGAAAGTCGCCGAAAGGGAGGTAAAAACATCGTAATCTACTACTGAAGAATTTAAGGAGAGAGAGAGTACTCAGCAACG
>JABUQX010088782.1:7500-17500 GCA_015478945.1 Trachelipus rathkii
TAATAATAATATATATATATAATTATATATATAATATATATATATATAATATATATATATTATATATATATATTATATAGGGGGCTTAATAGGTTCTTTAATGAGTTATTATTTGTTTCTTTCATCTTTTCTCTTTAGTTTTTGAAAAGAGTAGACCCACTATATGAATTGGATGTTAATATAAAATCCGTAAAAACAACTCCTGATGCTTTATTTAGAAATAGAAATCTAAACAGTCTCCCCGTTATAAAGTTTCTGTTATAATTGGCATTCTTTTCTTCTTGAGCAAGCAAGTGAGCCAACTGTTATTGACGAGTGAGTGGGAAGATGAATAAATATAAAAGTTTTACAAATGTTTATACTTAGGCTTGCCTTATATTACTTCCCGCCCTAGACACGGATTATAAAGTATTTTATAATAATTATACAAGATTTAAAGAATGCATAAAAATACAAAATGTTATATATACAGGAAAATGAAAGGTGCAGTTCCAAACACAAGACATATTTTGGTTATATGCCGTTAGATATAAGCAAAGCATACAAAATTTAAATGCATAAAAATATAAAATGTTTCATACATAATTATTGATATGAAAACAATTGAATTATTCACAACGTTAAATAGACCAACGTCGATCGAACGTGAAATCCAATGAAAGAGTCAAGCATAAGACTTCGCCAAGGGATCCATGATTTGATCAAATGCGCAGGAAAATAGTTTTTGAAGCTGTAGTTACGAGAGAACCATTGCTTGACATATGTAGAGAAACGAAGGTTGGCTTGGAAATTTAGGTCCTTTATTTTGAAAAATTTCTTCATAATAAAAAGGGAGCGGTCACAGAATAATTTAGAATTCGAAAAGAATTCAAAGTTCGTTAGTGGAATCCAAAAAATGAATTTCTGCCCATAATCCAACTTAATATGATGAAAGAAATCCATACGTAAAGGAAGTTAATAGTAGAAGGAGAATTTGCTTGAAATTTAGGTCCTTTATTTTGAAAAATTTCTTCATACATAAAAGGGAGAAGTCACAGAACCATTTAGAATTCGAAAGGAGCCTGAAGTTTCGTAGTGGAATCCAAAAAATGAGTTTCTTTGCCCATAATTACCAAACTTGAGATTGATGAAAAGAAATCCATTACCTAAAAGGAAGTTGCTATTTTCTAGCGTGAATCCTTCAAACTGGATAGTTGTGAAAAGCTGAAGACCATTTTCCAAAAATTTATTAAAAATGAAAATGAAGTCGTTTTAAAATGTTCATTTGCTTGAGTCATCTCGGAGTGTTCTGATGATTGGGATATTTAGTATTATTGTAGTTTTTCTTTTTCTTCATTTGTTTGTTTTTAGAAGGCGTTGATTGAAGTTCTGGGTGTTCTTCTCCGGGTTCACCAATATATAGGGGGCCTAATAGGTTCTTTAATGAGTTATTATTTGTTTCTTTCATTTCTTTTTCTTTTAGTTTTTTGTAAACTTGAGAGGAGGCCCACTATATGAATTGGATGTTAATATAAAAATCCGTAAAACAATTGATGCTTTATTTATTAATAAATAGAAATTATAACAGTCTCCCCGTTATTAAGTTTCTTTATAATTTGGCATTCTTTTCTTCTTGGAGCAAGCAAGTGAGTCCAACTGTTTATGACGAGTGAGTGGGAGAGACTGACTAAATAAGTAAAAGTTTTACAAATGTTTATACTTAGGCTTGCTATATATATATATACGGTATTATATATATATATATAATATTATATATATAATATAATTATATATATATATATATATATAATATATATATATATATATATTATATATATATGAATATATATAGGTACCGTAAAATGAGGGGAAAATCGGTCAAAAATCGCCGTTTTTTTTATTATATGAATCATGAAAAACTCGAAATTTTAAGTTACTCTTACTTAATAGCTTTTTTTTCTCACAATTTGGTTCCTTAATGTTATAGAATAAATGAAAATAATAAAAATATCGAAATAAATATTTATAAAATTTTTTTTTTAAAATTCCATTTTCAAAAAACTGAATTTCGGGAAAAACCGGTCAGTGGCATCGGGGAGAAACGGTCATTAAATATTATTACGTCTGTGCTTGTCCAAACTAATTTTAATTATAATTTAAATGTTAAGTAGATTTTAATAATGTTAGAGTATTAATTTGGATAGAAAAACACAAGTCTAAGTTATATTTTATTGACATTTCCAAACGTGAATTTTTTCCAAAATTATGAAGTTTTATTTTCATTGTTATTAATGGCTAAATAAATTGAAAAAAAAGAATTATGACAATAAAGTTAATAATTTCTAATAATAAAATAATAATATTATTTACACACTTTAACAATATAGGTACTTTAAATTAGCAGAGACATACATATGCTATCATAACACAACTTAAAAAAAATTTTTTTTTTTTTTTTTGGCATATTTTACACTCTCTGTAATTCTTAAAACAAGCAAATACCAAAGCCAATATTGCAGGTGAAGGAACACTATGGTAGTAGTATAATTTGTGAAAATTTCAGATTTTTAGCACTTACCCCTCAGAGATATTAAAGTTCAAAGTTACCGATTTTCCGAAAAAAAGACATTTTTGATACCGTGTAAATTTTTTTTAAAATTATTTAAACTTTTCTAAAATTAGTTTAAGTTAAACCCTACTTTAGTAAGTATCATCACACAAAATTTTATATCGTTAAAATATTTCCTTCTTTTAATACACCCACGAAAATTGAAATTTCTTCGATTTTTAACACAATTTTTCGGATTCATTTTTCATGGTGAAATATATTTTCCCCAAAAAAAAACAGGAAAGGCCAAATGTACATGTACCTTAAAGTATCCCTAACAAATCACTCTATATGAAATTTGGTATAAGAATACCAATATGGAGATATGACCCAAAATGTTACTTCTATTTAAGTGATAAATTTTTCTCCACCTGGTCAAACATTGGGCTCACCCTGGTACCAACCAGAGTATATCTACAAAAACGAATGGTGGTTTTGAACATGCCATGGACAACAGATTAACACCATGCAAAATATTAAAAGTGTTCTCTAAAATTATCGACGGCCATCAGCGGTACGGAAAAAATGGATTGACCCCATATATATATATATATATATATATATATATATATATTATATATATATATATATAATATTATATATATATATAATATAATATATATACGTATATATTATATAATATATATATATATATATATATATATATATATATATATATTATATATAATATATATATATATATATATATATATATAATATATATATATATATATATATATATATATATATATATTATATATATATATATATTATATATATATATATATATATATATATATATATTTTATATATATATATATATATATATTATTCCAGGTATAGCTGGTTTTGAGTTTGTTAATAATAATGGTTCCTTCATTTCAAGAAATTTGTGGAGTTAAAGTTGCAATTTGGATTTCAAATTATCCTGAGGTGAAATGGCAAATTTTTTCTTCTTCTTTAAATGCTCTGAAGCAAACTTCGGAATACAAAAGATGGATAATTTCTCTGCAAAGAGAGGCTTCCATATTATTAAAAAATACTCCTCCTGGTTTGGTAGGAAGTATCCCAAGATATTTAGTTCCTCTAATTGGATTTCAAATGCTAAAATGGGAAAAATTTCATGAATCGTATTTCGATTTGTCTTTGAAATTTTGTTGTAACTTTATGAAAAGTTCATATTTCACATCAAAAGGAACTATTGATGAAGAAATGGCAGCGAGAGACCTGGTTAAAGAACCTAGTTTAAGCCCTTTTCTTCAGTATAAGATTGCCTGCTACTATTTCTTGTCAGATATCATTCCAGCTCTGTGGACACAGTTTTATCATGGAACAGAGATGGAAGAGATGCTCGTTAAAAATAATTATGATGATACAGTAGTAATGTGGTCAGAACATCTTGAGAAAACACAAGAGTTTTCACTCTCTGAATCAGAATTGATCTCGCAAACTGAAAACTTTTTGACCAGTGCATTTCATTATGGAATTGAGAAAGAAAACTTAGCAGCTTTGAAATATTGCTGCAAGACAGTAACTAAATTTTGGAATATTTTCAGTTTCACAGAGAAGATAAGAGCAGAAAATAAAGGAATTTTACATGTAAGTGTTTATGATGGTGGTTGGCCTCGTAAGTTATTTGAATATCAAAATTGTCCATATTATGAAATATTGTTATCAGTGGAATTGCAAAAACTTATTGATATTTTAGTGTTTTTTCTTCAGCAGATGAAAAGAGAGGAAATAAAACGATGTATGACTCATTTTGACATTTCTTATGCAGCTCTTCATTGGCTTCTAAGTTGGCCATATCAGTATCTATTTTTGAACATTGTAGATTCAAGTTTATTCTTTGATTTGGAGGGTGATTGTTTCCAAAGTTTGGTCGAAGCCTCTGATTATTATTTTCTTAGTAAAGATATTATTGAACTGATTGAAAATCCAATTTTAGGTCCCGCTTACAACTACAGACTTTTGTTTAAAAACTTTTTGATTAAAAGTCCGACCGACTTTAAAGAATCATTACGCATTCAATCTGATCCTTCTGACAGAAGTTTTGTTTATTTTATTTCTCCAACTCTGTTAAGATTAAGAAATTTCACATCTGACGATGAATATAATTACAAGTTAATTTTAAAACATGCAACCTCACAAACCAAAACTGCTATTTTTCATCACCGAGGAGAAGAAATTTGTCAAGAATTATTATCACGTGGAAACTTCATTTTAGCCGATTTCTTTCTAAAAAGCTTGAGCTTAGATGGAGAAACTATTAAAACTTTTAAAAAAAGTCTTGCAGAATATTATTTTGTTGATGTTGTGATGAAAGAAGAGAATATAGGTTTAGCCAATCAATATGTTAATTGGGTCGTTAATTCGGATGGTAATGAGGAATTTAAGCAAGAAATACTCTCTAAAGTATTTAAATTCAGTAAAATTACTGCTTTCATTTTGCAATCAAAAATTTCTCTAACTTTTCTAAATGTTGTTTTGGAATGGTTCCTCAAGACAGGCGAGGAAATCGCAAAATGGAAAATGAATGGAATTTCTGATAAAAACTTTGGAAAAACTTTTATATTTGAACAATATGACCCTAAAAAGTTTAATCAATTCCTAGAATGGATTGGTTATTCTGAAGAGGAAATATCGGATGTTAAGAGGGAAATACTGCTTCAAACTTTGCCTGCGATTGCCGTTGACTTATTTGATGAGAACAGAGGCCTTGAAGTAGATGAATATTATATAACTAAGGTTTTATATCTGTGTTCAAATAATATAGAGCTAACAAAAGAATTTGTTAAAGTTTTGCAAGATAGATGTAAAAATTTAGTCGAGCAAAAAATGTGTTTACTTTGTTGTGACAGTAATAATGTTTATTTTAACGAGGACAATTCAAAATTATATTGCAGTCTTCACTGTACTCCTATTCTTTCATTTGAAGATGTTGATTGTGTATGTTCGTACATTTTGAAGTCCGCTCATGACTTTCTACAAGTGTATGTAGGGGAATGAAACTTTAAATTTAAGAGAGAAAAATTATTAGAGAAGTTCAAGAATTAAGTAAATTTTTACTTGATGAATTGGTTCTAGCAAGAAAAGGTACAGTAATTTTTTATTTTAGATTTTAATACCCATGTCTCATATCCTTACAAAAGAGTTGGAACAAATATACACTTAAACTACTGTTCCTGGAAAATGCTTTAATTGTCTTTAATAACAAACCATTTATTCCATAACTTTCTAATACTCTGCACAATATCCCTCTTTGCACTATCATATTCCTTTTACAAATCAAGAAAGCAAACAAAAACTTTTCTTTTCTGTGAACTTCTTTTCCAGCATTTTCAAGGTAGACACTTGATCCAAACATCCCTATTACCACATGTTCCTCTCCAATCTGTTTATCTGTGATACATTTTTTTTATTATTAAAACTCGTCCATGTACTTTACCTACAACACTCAATAAACTTATTTCTCTGTAATTATTACACTATTTTGTCCCCCCTTCCCCTTACCCTTATAAATTGGAACAAGACAGATAGTCTTGCCAATTTTGTGGCACTTCGCACCTTTCCAAAAACACATTAAATAATCTCTTTAGCTATTCTATGACACAATAACCCTCTATTCTTAACATTTCTACATGCATGGAATCCAAGCCAGAGGATTTTCCTACTTTCATCTTCTCCAAAGCATTCACGATTTCATTCTTTGTAATATGTCCCACATTTTCACACCTAATCTCTTCCTTTGTAATATTCTTTACTACTGTAATTGTTCTTCTTTCCTCATCTTCATTTAGTAATTCTTGAAATGTTTTCTCATCTTTCTTCAACTTCCGTATCATCCTGAACCACATTTCCATCCATAGTCTTTACGCTATTTATAACATCTTCCCTTCGAAATAGGAGGGAAGTTGTTATCCATAGTCTTTACGCTATTTATAACATCTTCCCTCCTATTTTGAATCTTTTTTATCTCCTTCCAAAATAGTTTACATCTTTCCTGATAGTTTTCAACAATCTTTGCACACTCTACCCTTCTTTTTGCTGCTCTCACTTTCCTTTTAACTTCATTTCACTCCCTCTTGTATTCCTTCCATGTTTCCTAGTTATTAGAATCCAAATATCTTACACAAACATTTCCCTCTTAATAGTAGCAGCCTCCGATAAAATCAATTCATCATTTACTACCTTTTCTTTTACTTTTCCCTCCAATCTTTTTTCCGCCACAAACTTTCCTTGTAATTATTACTATTGCTTCCTTAAAATGATTCCACAATTCCTGCATGTACTATTGCTTCCATAAAATGATTCCACAATTCCTGTATGTACTATTGCTTCCTTAAAATGATTCCACAATTCCTGTATGTACTATTGCTTCCTTAAAATGATTCCACAATTCCTGTATGTTCTGTCATTGTTGCACACTGCGTACCACTCCACTGCTTCATGGTATTCATGGTAACTAAATGCCAAAAATTTGGTAGCACAGTACAGCTTTCAAAATTTTTCGTTTCTCAAAGTCTGTTGAATAATAATTAATTTTAAAAAAGCACAATAAAAATTTTAAGATTTGTATGTATTAGAATTACTATATTCTATATTATTAATTTAATTATTGAATTATTAATTTCTTTTCAGTTTCGTGATATTTTATATGGTGGAGAAAATTGTAGCCTGTACTAGGATTTGAACTATTGTGACAAAACATTCCCATTGAACATTATACGAAGTATTCAACTGAAACACTCTTGACTCTTCATAAAAGAAAGCATCGTTGAACATTTTCTAATGACCTGCTTCAAAATCCCTTGAGGGAACAAACTACTTTTTTGAAAATCTATGGAAAGGTTCTGGGAACTCCTATTGAAGGTGCATTGACATTCTCTTGTGGTGTTCCTGGCTTACAGAACAAATATGCAAAGGAAACATGGACACAACAACCAAATTGCGATAAATTTTCCAATAATAGTATATAATTTTTTTTTTTACTTGTGCCAGGATTCAAATCATTGGTTTGAACCCTGGTGTTTTTGTTTTATTGCTAAATTTGTCACAAAACAACCCAACATAATGTCATATAACCCAATAGCACTTTAATGGATTCTAATATATATATATATATATATATATATATATATATATATAATATATATATATTATATATATACATATATATATATATATTATTAATATATATATATATATATATATATATATATATATATATATATATATATATATATATATATATAACAATGTAATTAGCGCTTTGTGAGAAATGTGTGCTCAGACATGTAAGGACCAGCAGCATATGACAGTGCTGAGCATGTGTCCGTGTTTGCAATTCAGTTTGCTTTGAGGCACAGTCGTTGTGTGTTGTTTGAAAATGTTAAGTAGAGAGCAAACATTAAATTGTGGAAAAAGTTTGCAGAAACATTTAATTTGATAAAGGAAGTGTTTGGTGATGAATCATTATCGCGAACCCGAGTTTACCGGTGGTACACGCACTTGAAAGAGGGGCGGGAGTCGTGGGAAGATGATGAGTGTGTCGTCAGACCATCAGCAGCATGTAATGATGACACCATTGCTAGAGTACGGAGGTAATCTGAACTGACCAGACGCAAATATCGATGATGTTGCCAATATTGTGGGGATTTCTCATGGCAGTTGTCATGCGATCCTTGCACAAGACTTGAACATACACCGCGACGCACCTTGTCCCAAAATTCCTAACCCAGGAGCAGTGTCAAGAGTGGGCCTACATAGGCAGAGAGTTTGTTGCTATGGTGAATGCGGATCGAATATTATTGAACGTGGTGTTACCTGTACGACCCACAAACGAAGCGTCAGACCTCTGGGTGGAAATCTCCGAGTTCACGATGAAAAACAAAAGGTTTGAATAGATCGCATACGTCCTGAGCTTTGGAAGGTGAAAAATTGGGTATTGCACCATGACAATGCCCCGGCACATCATTCACTCCTGGCCTCTGAATATCTGATGAACTGCCACGTACCTGTGCTTTCTCAACCTCCTTACTCCCCAGACTTTACTCCAGCTGATTTCTATCTTTTCCCTCGCATGAAAAATATGTTAAAAGGGCGACGGTTTTAATCAGTAGAAGAAATTCAAAGTACTAAGATGCGAGCGTTGAAAGAGGTAACAAAAGATGGCTTACAGCGATGTTTCGAACAATGGTACAATCGCTGGCAAAAGTGTGTTACAGCAGAAGGAAGGTACTTGAAGGTGGCATTGTGTAATATGTTGTATAATATACGATAATAAAATTTAGTTAAAAGTTAAGGTATTTTTTAACTCTACCTCATATATATATATATATATATATATATATATATATATATATATATTTTAAATATATTATTATATATATATATATATATATATATATATATATTATATTTATATATATATATATATATATATATATAATATATATATATATTCTTCATTCCAGCTTTTTTCTCCCCAAGACTGGGGGTAAAGGTGCGTACATGCATCGGAAAAGAAAAGCAGTAAGAAGAATATGACAAGTCGAAAAAAAGCCTAGCCTTACTGCCCTTCTGTACCATTAATTATAAGAACTCGTCGCATCAGAAAATCCACCCTAGATTCACGGGACCGCGACGGACCCCCACTATGGTAAATCGTCAATGTAAGGGTTCAATTCCTTGGCCAGGTGGGCCACAACCATACCCACTCACCAAATCCCGCCATTCTCTCCTATTATGCACCTTTAATCTTCGCCTCTGCCAAAACACATTTCTCTCCTTTCTAACACTCGTTTACTGACTCAATCCACTTTTTTTCTTCGGTCTCCAGCAGTCGGTTCCAACACACTTCGGCCCTCTATACATCCTCTTACCACCGACTATCATTCATCCTTTCCACATGACCAAACCATCTCAAACATACTTTCATTAATTCTAGTCATTACATCCTTTCTTCACAACCACAACAAACTCCAATACTTCATTCTCATTTTATCATTTCTTCTCACACCCTAGCACGCCCTAAGATTGTCCACATCTGAACACATGAACTTTAGATCAATACTTCTTATTCCAGACATAGTCCTCACTACTCAAATACAATAAACACAAGGTACACATAACCCTCATTCATGACTGCTAGCCACTCAAGACTTAAGTCCCTTTACACTCACATCGATTTAATTGGCATCCAGCCACTTTCCTGCCATCACAACTTTCCTACTACACTCTGCACATCCGTTCCCCTTTCTCATCCAACATATAACCTAAATACTTTAAACTCAGACACTTGTTCAGCTACTCACCATCCTAACATATACTTACACTTGAGGACTGCTTCTCACTCACGACCATAACCTTACTCTTATTCTAACGTTTACTTTCAAACCCCCTCCTTTTTAA
>JABUQX010088782.1:25000-30000 GCA_015478945.1 Trachelipus rathkii
CGCCATCTGATATAATTATATATATATATATATATATATTATATTACCATTATATATAATATAATATATATATATATTATATATATAATATATATATATACTATATGTAGCATTACGCCCAGCTCTTATATATATATATATATATATATATATATATATAATGTGGAGTTCCATCCACTATATTGAATGACCACATTTTTTTAGTTTATTTTTGGTTTTACTGACTTTTGAGTTGGTCTATATAAATGTGCAAGTTTATTTGTATTGAGTTTATTTCCCATTGTTGCTTTTAGTATATCTGATTCATGTACTAATGTACCCCGGGCAATAAAGTTATTTATTGTCAGGGGTATTATAGTCTTTATTTTCTCAGGAGTCGAAGTCAAATTTAGTGAAATATCTCTGTATGTTGTCTAATTTTTTCTATGAATAATTAATATAAACTCTGCCGCTGAAAATAATAATTAAAGTATAAGTTAGTATTTTGAAAGACTTATTGTGGAAATTGACAATCTTGATATATGATCGTGAAAAGACTGTTGTGAAGTGATACTGTGGAATTAATTGTTAATGCTGTTGGATTAATATTTATCAATAGTATCATTGTGAAATATTGATAGAGGAAACTGAACCATTTATGAGTACCGAGTGCCAGAAGAAGTATCCTATCGGATATACCTAGTAAGATTAAAAAGTTTGTTTACCTCGATTACCAAATACGTAATATTATTCATCTTAGCACTCATACATTCTTTACGTTTTAGAATCTGCCACATCTAGAATATTGGTTCTCTGAAAAGGATTATACAAGAAGACGTGAAAAGACTATTGTGAAGTGATATTGTGGAATTAATTGTTAATGCTGTTGGATTAATATTTATCAATAGTATCATTGTGAAATATTGATAGTGGAAATAGAACCATTTATGAGTACCAAGTGCCAGAAGAAGTATCCTATCCGATATACCAAGTAAGATTAAAAAGTTTGTTTACCTCTATTACCAAATACGTAATATTATTCATTTTAGCACTTATACATTCTTTACGTTTTAGAATCTGTCACATCTAGAATATTGGTTCTCTGAAAAGGATTATACAAGAAGACTCAAAGTAGGCCCATGCGAAGACACGCTCGTCGATTGGGTATGTAAAATATTAAAATGAAGAATTTTATAAATTCATTTACAGAAACAATAAAAATAAGAAGTACTCAAAACTACTTTCTCTTTCAGGCAACTATTTTTGGGTTGAATTTGGAGTAACATCAATGTGTTTTAAATCTGATTGAAAGAGCCTGAAACTCGGAACTTAACGTTTGGCTGATCTTTCTCGTGTAATTTCTTTCACGATTCACAGTTTTGGATTGACTCCTACCTTAGATGTATTATTCAGTTAAATAATTTATATCCCGTTAATTATGACTTATTTCCATTGTTAAAATTGCACTTTGATTTCTTACTATTATAATACATAAAATCTCAGGGTTTATTTCATTTCTGTCAGTTGTTAAAGAACCAGTCTTTGCGTCTTTACGTCCTTGTCAGTTGTTAGTAATAAGGGTTTAATTCAGAATTGTCATTCGTTGTGGTCTTCTATAGATTGTTGGGTTGATCTACACAGGGTTCAATTTCGACCCTAATTACCATTAACGTGGTGTGGAATTTCCAGTGATTACTTTGTTATTAGAGCGCAGGGTCTAACGACCCTACAACCAATTCGTTCCTGTTTTTCTTTCTAATATTAAACTTTTATTCTTTTCTTTATTTTATTACCCCTCTTTTACTATCTTATTAATGGTGGTTATTAACACTTATGTAAGAATAGTGTTCACCTTTATTCGAAGTTCATAACTACCACCACTCACCTTCAACATCTGAATGCGTCTAATGTGCAACCGCTCTGACCACATGTAGATATCGAACTACGTGTAGTTCCGTGACAATCACCCTCCTTAGGAAGAAGTCTGATTGGATATCTATCAGGGTTATACAGATGTTACCAACAACTTAGCCGATAACTTAAAGAACCCCAGATTTAAGGATAAAGAAAAGGTGAGAGTTATTACGATTGGTCAACCTTTTCTTATTATTATTAGACAGGTTACAATTGGGGATCTGTGAATGGTAGGAGGTCATTCTTATTGTTTTTGTTACTTTCTATAATTTCTACTGGCCTACTATTCTCGGTCCCCGTTACATATACAGTATACTAGTTTATTTTATTTTGAATTTTGAAGTTTTGCTTTGGGGTTGTGTTGCTATACTTACTTTTATAGTTTTTATGTATTTTGATTGAAACGTGTATTTAATATGTCAGAGAAGGGGAGCAATTATGCATGATTTTGTCTGTTCGAACTCCCCATTTCTGTTAATTATATTTCAATTCTGATTCGATTTCCCGTCCCGCTATGCCTACTTTACTTGTTATTGGGGCTGGTGAAGTTGCTATTTTCAAGCAAGAGAAACGACTCCTCCAACAACGATATGGTCTTAACGTCAGGACTGATTTCTCTCCTTGGCGTCATATTGCCTCCTGTACCACTCGGGTAGAGGCATTGATATCTCCTTCCGTTGACTTTCTAGTCATTTGGTCATTGACTCCAATGGCTTGGAAAAGAAAAGAACTAGTCAACATCGACTCAAAACGAACATCAGTTTTTGAGCCCATCACAAATTTTTCCATTGACGGTGTTCCAGCCATAATGACTCAGATAACAGAATTGGCCAAGAAATCCAATCCAAAAATTCGTGTCTACCTGGTAATTCCTCCCGTGCAGGATTTTTATTCGTTCAATAGAAAACGAATTATCAGAGATTGGGGCTCCACTTTTTCAGACTATCTCAAAGATGATCCCATTCTATTTCCAGATAATATGAGAGAACATTCTATTAAGGCCCACAAACGTTTTGAAGGGTTGGCTTATCCTGAATATGAATGGCCCCATAAAGAATGTCTTCGAGGAAATTATGTACTAAATTTTCATTATGGGATAGATCGCCATAGTAGGGATGAAAAGATGCCGCCTCACCGACAATACCTTAAGAAGAAACTTATTACTCTGAACTCTCCATTGATACCGGACGGAGTACATCCGAACCGCCTGTTTTTGAAATCCTTCATGGAAAAGTACTTGCAGTCTTTCTCCTTTCAAAGATCTCCACCTAGAAGGTCTCAGTCGAACAGATCCCATAGTTCTACTGATTCGAGTAAAGAACGTTCCAGAGCTAGCACTTCTTCCCATAGTGAAGAGCGTGATCGAATAATCCAGTCTGATATTAGAGTGGATCACCCTTCATTGTCGACGACTCGTTTTAGTAAGGAAAAGAGGCTGGTATTTCCCCAGACCTCCACATTCAATGAATATACTCAAGAGCCATTCGCGAGGGAGTATCCTGATCCAAATACCTCAACCATTCATGGTGATGGATGGGGCCAAAGGAATTTTCAAGTCCAACCACCTCGGTCATCATATATTCCTGAATTTTATTCTACTTCGCAGTCTCAAGCAACCATAGCTTATCCCATTTCGGATAAGCTCTCTCATTATTTATCTCCACCGACTCCGACCCATTCTTTGGGCTCGCCCCATACAAGGAGCCCTAGTTTTCCGATGGATCCACTCACTCAGGGGATACTACGATCCAGTATTAGGTGGGCCATGGAAAAATTAGATTGGGCCAATTTAACAGTACATCAGAGAGGTTTATTGTTTCAACAGTGGCGTCAGATACTTGCCGATGAAGAAGAGACTGCAAAAATTGTCTCTACCATTCTTCTCCATCCGTCCTAGTTGTTGTGCTGTGTTATTTGTAAATAGTTATGTGTTGTTCCTAGTTTTGTCTGTTTGTTGTACTCCATCACACCTTCTAGACGTTCCACCACCCGTTATATTCATTCAGCTGGTGCAGAAAAGGTAGGTGTGGGTTTAGGCTTGGTGTGAGGGGATATAATGGGGAGTTCCATCCACTATATTGATGGCAACATTATTATTAATATTTTTGGTTTTACCGTCTTTTGAGTTGGTCTATATAAAAGTAAAAGTTTATTTGTATTGAGTTTATTTCCTATTGTTACTTTTAGTATATCCGATTCATGTACTAATGTACCCTGGGCAATAAAGTTATTTATTGTCGGGGGTATTATAGTCTTTATTTTCTCAGGAGTCGAAGTCAAATTTAGTGAAATATCTCTGTATGTTGTCTAATTTTTTCTATGAATAATTAATATAAACTCTGCCGCTGAAAATAATAATTAAAGTATAAGTTAGTATTCTGAAAGACTTATTGTGGAAATTGACAATCTTGCCATATGATCGTGAAAAGACTATTGTGAAGTGATATTGTGGAATTAATTGGTAATACTGTTGGATTAATATTTATCGATAGTATCATTGTGAAATATTGATAGTGGAAATAGAGACATTTATGAGTACCAAGTGCCAGAAGAAGTATCCTATCCGATATACCAAGTAAGATTAAAAAGTTTGTTTACCTCGATTACCAAATACGTAATATTATTCATCTTAGCACTCATACATTCTTTCCGTTTTAGAATCTGTAACATCTAGAATATTGGTTTTCTGAAAAGGATTATACAAGAAGACTCAAAGTAGGCCCATGCGAAGACCCGCTCGTCGATTGGGTATGTAAAATATTAAAATGAGGGATTTTATAAATTCGTTTACTGAAACAGTAGAAATAAAAAGTACTCAAAACTACTTTCTCTTTCAGGCAACTATTTTGGGGTTGAATTCGGAATAACATCAATGTGTTTTAATCTAATTGAAAGAGACTGAAACTCGGAACTTAACGTTTGGCTGATCTTTCTCGTGTAATTTCTTTCACGATTCACAGTTTTGGATTGACTCCTACCTTAGATGTATTATTCAGTTAAATAATTTATATCCCGTTAATTATGACTTATTTCCATTGTTAAAATTGCACTTTGATTTCTTACTATTATAATACATAAAATCTCAGGGTTTATTTCATTTCTGTCAG
>JABUQX010088782.1:32500-36456 GCA_015478945.1 Trachelipus rathkii
AAAGAACACTTCGAGAATTGTATATATTAACAGTAATGAAGAGGTGATAGTGAATGTGTGTGTTGGATGGTGCAAGAAGGAATATGTATTTTGGGGAGAGGTCATTAGCATGGAGGAGGATATAGGGTAGAGTGAGCAAAAGGTGAAGAATGGTAAATCGCAGGTATATATGAAATTAACGGGGTGATATGATCAAGAACAGAGGCGAGATGGCGTAATTGATTGGATTTAAAAGTTGTGTAATAACGTGTTTATGGAGGGTATAGTTCCGGGGATTGGAGAGAGCAGTAATAGTACCCTTATATAAGGGTAAGGGAACCGTAGGAATGATAGGGGAATTAATTTAATGAGTGTTGTAGGGTAGATATATGTTAGTATTTTTAGTTCGAAAGAGTGCGTCGAGGACTGAAGGACTGATTGGTGAAGAACAAGGCGCTTAGGAGGGTAGAGGGTGTCTGACAAATCTTTACATATGAAAAACATATGGACCTTTTTAAAAAATGAGGGAGAAGAAGAATAAATTGTATTTAGGTTTTATGGATTTGCAACAGCGGTTTAATAGGAATTTAATAGGGAAAGTTATCGCAGGTGTTAGTAATGTATGTTGTGGTGGTAGGCTTCTGCAATGGAATCAAAAAGTATGTATGACGAATAGTGTAAGCGTGTGTAAGAATAAAATGGTGTCAAAGTGATTGGTTTAATATTAATAGCGGAGTGAGGCAGGGATGCGTTATGGTTTTGTTATTCAATTTGTATATGGATGGGCTATGAAGAATTAGAGAGGGGGTGGCCAGGAAATGGTGTTGAATGATGGAGAATGAGGTGAGTGGAGGGTGCCCTCCCTACCTATTATTATGCGGATGATTTTGTTTTGTGTGGTGAATCTGAAGAGTTTGAGAGGACTGGTAGAGAGAATTTGGCAGGGTGTGTAAAGGAGGGTTTGAAAGTTAAAACGTAGATAAGAGTAAGGTTAATGGTTGTAAAGTGAGGACCGTCCCGGTGGAAGTTAGTTAGATGCGTGAGCAGCTGGAACCAGGTGTCTGAGCTTAAAATATTTAGGATATATGTTGATGAAAAGGAACGGATAATGCAGAGCTGTAGTAGAAAAGTTGTGAATGCAGCTTTTGGCTGGCGTGCAATTAAATCGTTGGGTGGACGTAAAGGGACTGAAAGTTTTGAATGCGATGGGGTCTTATATGAGGGTATGTTGTTACCTGTGTTAATGTATAGTAGTGAGATATTGAATCTGGGAGTAAGAAGTATAGATCTTAACCCTTTCGTGCCAAAACAAGTTAAAATTGAAATAACTATTTAAATTATCGTGTAAACATTTTATTTATGACATATAAAGTCCAAATATAATTGCTTTTTGAAAAAAAAAAATTTCTTAGCATAGAAAAACATTTAATAGGGAAAATAAATAAAACCTATGGAAAAAAATACCCAAAACTGCTCATCAGACGAAAAAATAACACACATCCGTCTTTCATCAAGGCCAGAAGCCTATTGACAGCTTTGTTTTTACATTTAGGAGTATATTCGCGTTTGTCTGATTTTTCTCGAGTCATTTCATGCAAAAATGGTCCTTATGCTCCAGGGAATAAGGTCAAAAATTCTAAATCAAGTTATGTAGATTTAAATCCACGTGGGGAGCGAAAGGGTTAAAGTTCAGTGTGTTCAGATGGACAATCTTTGGGGTGTGCTAGGTGTGAGAAGAATTATAAAATTGAGGAATGAACTATTAGAGAGTTGTGTGGTGTGAAGAAAGGGGTAAAACAAAAAATAAATGAAAGTATGTTGAGATGCGTCTTGGTCATGTTAAAAGGATGAATGATAGTCGTTTGGTTAATCCGGAAAATTGTTATATGGTGAGTGTTTTCGGAACCGACCGGCTGGGAGCCCGAAGAAAAAGTGGATTGAGTCAGTAAAGGAATGTTGTTGCAGGAGAGAAAATGTTGAGTTTGGCAGAGTTAGAAGAAAGGTGCAGATATGGAGAGAATGGCGGGAGTGTTGTAAGGGGGTTATGCGTTGTGCCCCGCCTGGGCAGGGAATGAACCCTACATTTGACGATTTACTATAGTGAGGATCCGTCGCGGTTCCTGAAGCTCTAGGGTGGATTTTCTTGATGCGATGAGTTCTTACTAATTATTGGCACAGAGGGACGGTAAGGCTGGGCTTTCTTTTTCGACTTTTGCATATTCTCCTACTGCTTTCTTTTCCGATGCGTAACGCACCTTACTCCAATCTTTGGGGAAAAAAAGGTAGATGAAGAAGAAGAATATATATATATATATATATATATATATATATATATATATATATATACATATATATATATATATTATATATATATATATATACACCGGTATATAACTTATTATATCTGTAATGACATAATATATAATATATATATATATATTATATATATATATATATATATATATATATATTATATATATATATTGTATATATACTATATAGTAATATATATATATATATATATAATATATATAGTATATATATATAATATATAATATATATATATATATATTATAGTATATCATATATATATATATATTATAATATATAATATATATATATATATATATAATAGCTAAGAAATCACCAAAACGATTTAAACATTTTAAAATAATTTATTAGCGACTAGTTTCGGGCAAGAATACTTCTTCCCCATTTTCAAGCTTACAATATAATGATAAAATTTCAAATAAAAAAATATATAATAACATCCCTAGTAATGGGCATCTGGCTCAGAGTCCAAATAAATAAATCAATATAGCTTGTTTATATTTTATCAATATTATGCATAATGAGTTCTTAATAAACAAATCTCACTTCAGTATTAAAAAGACTGTTAAATTTAGATTTTCATTTAAAGGTCGGTTTGAGATGCCAAATATACAAGGATTTCAGCAACTGTAGATCGGGTTCCTCAGTTTTGGGACAATATTCCAAAATTGGGTATCCTGTATATGGTGGGCTTCCTGAAGAGAATGAGCATTTAAGCTGAATAGGGAGGATGATTTAAATGGTCTAAGAGTTCAAATGAAATACCTTTATGCTCAGGAATACGTGTGGAAAGGGCTTCGTATTGTCTTTCCTAAGTAGGTGGCATCGCTGTCACCGCACTGGTCATTGATATATTACTGATGAGCATAAAGGTAATGGGAGTTTATCTTTGAATTTAAAATATTTCCCAAGTTTGTGTCACTTCAAAAATATAAATCTAAATTAAACTGTGGAAAGTAGTTTTTAAAACTACGTCAATTTTACAACGAATTTCGTAACTCATTTTTCCCAGAAAAGGCAACCTCATATATACAAATATCCTTAGGAGCTGTTTAATTTAGCTTGAGATTTGCTTTTAAAATTATGCTGAAAGTAATTTTCGAAAAGTTGAGTCAATAATAAAATTCTGGGAACCCATTCTTCAGAAATAATGTTTCAGGAAATCAAGTTCTTTTTGTAAAATTAACATAAGATGACGAAATTTGTATCCCCTGTCAAAAAGAGTTTAATTAAGTTGATTTTAAAATATGAGGAATGAAAGAATAAAATTTTGTCGTCAATCCAGTAAAAGTAGATTTTCTGAAGACACTGGTGTAGAAATTTGTTGTTGTCCTTGCATATATCGATATCCAGAAATGCGCTCAAAGAAATTATTTTGTTCTACATCAAACGGTGAATTTTATATCGGGTTGCTTAGAGTTGATATATTGCAAAAAACATGATCTTCAGACTTAAAAAGAGAAAGGAGTCGGATGACTCTTCCAGAGCTCAGATTTAACCGAAAAAGGCAGAGTAACCAAATTTTTTCAAAAAACACATGAAGATGTTACTAAGAGTGACCTAAAGGACTGCGCCGATAGCGACACGCAAAGCGTTATAGAAAAGGACCCATTAAACGAGTGAGATATATATCTTTGATGAAAATG
>JABUQX010088783.1:0-12500 GCA_015478945.1 Trachelipus rathkii
TAAGTAGATTAATCTTGTATAGAGTGTTCTCAAATAATAATTTAGCTTGTATAATTTTTTATAGTATAAATATCTAAATTAAATCTGTCTTTTCTTTAAGAGCAAATTTTATATCTATATCACATCAGTCATTACTTAGTTTAAAATTTATGATAGGTAATAAGTTCAATTAAAAGACTATATATGGTTAATTAGGTTAATTAAAAGGTGATATCATTATTTGAAAGATATATTAAATTGGGCAAAGAAATAAGAATTCAATTTTATTAATATTTGTTGTCTCATTCAATTTGTATTTGAATTTAATAATAGTTCTTACTATTATTATAATTAGTTCATTTCGAATTAAAAATTAATATTTTTTTAATAAAACACTTTATCTTATATATATTTATATTATTCTTATTATTGATTATTGTTTATAATGTAAATCATATATAGAATATAAGTAAGTGTTATCGTAATAATATTTTTTTCGCATTAATTTAATTGTAGTCATCGTTATATTCACTTATTATCAATTCATATATTTTTAACATATCAATTATATATTTTAGCCTAAATCTAATTCGAATGTTGAATGTAATCTAACATTTAATCTTTATTCTTTAAAATAAAATTAACCCAAAAAAAAAGTCTATATATATGTATGGTATCTCTCTGTTACTATTATCATATCTATAGTCTCATCTTATTTGACACGAATATGATGTCAACTGGTAAAGTAAGCACAAATTGTGTAAGTACAAATTAGTATTCCACTTTTATAAAAAAAAAATTAAAAACTGTTTCATATTTCCACTTTTACTTTTTTCTTTTTTTTTGATTTTTTTTGTTTCTATTTTTTTTTTTAGACAATTAAAAGTGTACGAACTCTCAGTTTTGTACTCACAAGTTACAAGATGGTACAATTTATTATAATTCATTAATCTCTTTGCATAGATACTAATAAATGGATTTTCAAACAGAATTCATAATATATGATTTTTTATTAGAAGATTGTTTTGAAATTAATGTCTACGAAGTATTACAGTACTATTAATTACTCTCTTCTATACTATAAAGATAATATGTATTTGATTCATTATCTATTACTTAATATATCGTTATGTAAAATTGTGTTTTTACTCTTACGTGATATCTCATAATTTAATTATAATTCATTGCTAATTATTATTAGATCATCACTGAATGGATATAATTTGTATGAGGAAAATAAGTAGACAATATTTCAAATAATTTATTTATTATTTTTAAATTTAAAAATTCAATTGTGTACATTAATTGTGGGTGCATGCTTATATGAATTACTATGAAATAGTTTGGTCGAGTGATATTTAAGTTCTAAAGAGAAGTCATCATAGTTAATGTGGATATTACTATTATTATTATATTTGTTAACGCTTCTGTATTCTCATTTCATTATTACTATTGTGTTAAATATTTTGAATTTGTATTATATTATTTCTCAATTTATATACAATTATCTGTCTATTATATTTCACTATTTATTTGTATATTTAATATTATTGATTCAAGAAAAATCATTTTATATTATTTATTAATTATATCTAATAAAAATGAGCTATATATAATATTTCAATATTCTTGTATTAAAATTATTCTGTTACTTCAATTTTTGTTACTAATAAATTATATGTACTTATAAATCAAAATATGTGCTGCTATATTTATTAATTTCAATTTTTCTGTTTTCAAATTATTTTTACGGTAAGTAAATTTAAGATTAATATATTATTTGTTTATTTATGTGGTGGTTATGTCAAATCATATTATAGGACTCTAAGATAAGGACCTATGATCGTTCTTATTGAATGCCTGGGACGTTCGCAGCGTTATCTGATTAGTGAGGTGATTATATTTTTCCCTTAAGAGTTCCTTCAATTTATTAGATAAGTATTAGATAATTATTATTCTGATGACCATATATTGATCTATATCAAGAATACGAATTGGCTTCGTAAGTTATAGTAAGGAATCAAAAAAAATATTTTAAAACACTGGCACAAGAAAAAAAATATTTTATATGTATATTGGTTTTCACTTTCCATCCGCGTTGATATCTCACCACTCTCTTTCTTCAACTATTTTAACAACAAAACACTCCCGACCTTCCTCATTTGTTTACCTCAATTGGGAAGTAATATCGAATTTATTGTGTGTTAAAATATATATCGATGTCGAATCGAATACGAGTACGTATAAGTTCGGGGAGGTGAAATTATGAGCGCATAACTTCGTACAAAGGAAACTAGTCAAATTATCAATTATTATTGCATATATGGTGTTTACTAACTATAATTCTATAAGGTTTTTTGTTTATAATGATAATAATAGTCGTAATATGATATATCAAAAAATTAATAATTGTATAGGACAATAGGTGAACATGGCTACAAGATCTTTAAAAAGCTTAAAATTACTCGTGTTTTTATTTTAAGTATTATTTCAAAATAAATTAATCGAACACCTAGACAATTCGACGAAAGGCTCTACCGTCATAAATTCATTCTTTATTCCGTTTTCCCCACGTTGGCTGCGAGATTGTAAGTGAATTTTCGATTTTATGTCATCATCACACGTATATTTGCGCACAAGAAAATACTTCCTTTTATATATGTTTGTTTAGTATTAAGAGATCTTCGTTAGAAATGCCATATTTGTTATTTGTAAATTACTCAATCACATGTACGTCTAGTTTTTTTTATCGGAACGTTTTGTCTTATGATCTTGTCTCAGGTGCTTTTACTCTAAAGTGCATTCTTTCACCACTCTGAGTTAAATAGTCTCTTGTGATGATGATTGTTTATCTCTAGGTATCTAATTAGTTTTGCTCCAAACAACGCGATTTTGTATATTAGTGAAACATCAAAACACAAGATAGACACAATAATTTGATTGGAATATGTAGTGTCGTTTGGGACAAGACCTGTTCAACCAAACGGTGTTAGTCTGTTTGTTGTTTAAAGATAAGAGTGACAATTTTGTTAAATGAAAATCATTAAGACTATTTTAAAGTAGATTTTATATCGACTTCTTTGCAGTAGTGTTTACCGGTTTCTATTAATTGCTCCGTAATTCAAATTGTTTTATTTTTTATAGATATAGAGAAAAGAGGATTTTCGACGCTCGGGAGACAAAAATATATAATAAGTATATATATTATAAAAAACAATATGTTTATTTTTTTTTATATAGGTTGTCATTTGATTTTGCTGAACAAGTTAATTTTTTGGTTAATTAATAAGTTATAAAGTTGTTCTTATAATAGATAGTGAATTATATGTAGAAATGTTGGAACTTGAAGATATTTTTGGAATAGTTTTTTTCAACTAAGGTTGGCAACCCTGAATGCAATTAGCATTTTCTTTTCAACTTCAGACTTTAATAGTTATATCTTCTTTTAAGATTTATTATTAATAAACTAGAAAAATCGAAATTCTATGAGCGTCTTGGATTATGAATGTTTGTTTCTATTCTAGATGTGATAGTACACTCTAATATAGGTAGTAGTAAACGTTATTAAAATTACTTCTAGATTATGTTTGTTGTGGTGTCTTTCCTTTAAGATGTACTTTACATAGTTCACATGTCTAATAATTCCTAGAAAATTTTAGCTCAGTGATATTATTCTTGTCTTCTGAAGCAAAGTTTACACTCATATGTTTCTGCATAGAATATATTGTAAAATAATAAGCTGATTAAGTGTTTTGTATTTTAAGATTTATAATCTTGACTAGTACAGATAAATAGTTTAATTGAGTTACAAGTATATATTTAATTTAATGTGTTTTTTTTATATTGTAATAATATATATATTGTTCAATTTAATTTTATTCTTTATATCTCTCTTGTAGTACGACTAATATGTGAGGAGATTAAAGTACCTTAATTACTTTAAAAATAATGTCTATCATGATGGTGGATGCTTTAAAAATGTATGAAAAATAATTTATAATAGATTCACTTTCAAAGAACATCTTACTCGGTTTATAATACGTGTAGAAGCCTTTTTAATGGTGAGAAATGAATAGAGAAAGGTAGTCTTTTTCTTCACAGGGCTACATCTATGAGTTGTGAGTGGCCGCATACGTTGGTGAGGTTTGTGGTGCAGAATGGAGGATGAGCCGTCTACATTAGTCTCAGGGAATACATATTAGTTTAGGATAGGGTAAACAATAAATTAATACACATATATGAGCTACCACATATATATTATAAATACTTAAAATAGGTTGTTATATTTTTTCTTCGTAGATTCGACACTACTTGTCGTGATTGTATTCAGTAGAAATGGTCGTGGATGTAGATAAAGGGAAGGCTGTAAGAGAATGGAATTCGATAGGTTTCACCGATGCTCGCTGGGATTTCGAGGGCGTATTTGCGCGAGAGTCTTGACATGCTATTTCTTGAGCTTAATAGTAAGTTATTGGTAGGTTAGTGGGGTTGGGGGATACGATTTCTTTGTAAATAGTATCGTTTCTGAGGTGTAATATAGTAGTTGGAAGTAGTGTTTATAACGCTCTAAAGAAGTCTTATACGATAGGAGTGGTGCTGTCGAAGTTTAAATAAGGGCATGAATGTAAAGATTCTTCGTAAATGCAATTTCATCATCCATTGTGTTGGAGAAGGGATAAGTGGTAAAGATTTTAAAATAGGAAAAAACTATTTTATTTACAGCATAGGGTCAATAATATACCATGTCATTTAGGGAAGGATGCTTCATCCCTTTCTTCAGAGCTTGCGTCTGCCTTACCGCAAGGATTAAATATGATTATTTGTTGGTCTTTTTTTTTAGTAATATAGGATTGTTTCTTTATATCGGTGTGGAGAAATTTGGTTTCTGATCCATGAATAGATCGTGATTGTAACTTCATAGATTGGACAACTAATTTGTTTTCTGAATGCTAATGAGGAATATGATCTATCTCGCGTTATTAGGACGAGAAATTAGTGTTTCAGGCGAACGGAGAAGATTGTACAAAAGGAGATTGTTGCGTGGTTGGGTATAAGTCCACACGGATTATGTGGTAGTTGTGTTGATCTTTTGGAGCTGTCTGTGACGGCATTTGAGTTTAGTTTAAGGTGGGGTATGAATGTAGTTTTAGTTGAGTCGTTAATAGTGGCTAAATGTGGTATATGTTATTCAGTGATAGGTGTGGGGCGTTTTGTTATTCAGTTATTTGTTTAAAATTTGATGATTTTGGTGTGAGGAGGAACTCATAAGATTTATTTTTGTTTGATGCTAATGGTTTTTCCAGCCGATGGGTTGTGTTCGATATATTGGTGGCATGGGCAAGGCAAGGTACTGTGAGTGCAATAGCAATGTAACACTGTAAACCTTTTATATTAGATTTTTTTTGAGATATTCCCTAGCAAAGTATAGGAACAACTCTAAACAAGGATCATTGAGAGAATGTAAGTGACATTGAAATATACGTAAACGAGGTTTCTATAAAATATTGAGTGACACCACACTGTAGGATTCTATATCAGTATAAGGACGCAATAATTGTATCAAATAATTTACTGGGGGCAATAGAAACTATGGGGGGTGGCATGTATTTTATGCTTTGATTTGATGTGAGCTGTATCATATGTAATGCTAATTGCTTATGTAGCTTAAATTCTGTCTTCTGAGTTTCGTCCGGATAGAAAACAACTATATATATAATTTGATGTGTAGTATATGTATATAATGGCATTCTGGTTTTTTTCATTAATGTAGTTTGAAATTTGCATTGAATAACTAAAAAAAATGAAAAATATGTGTTTTCTTCCTTTTATATAATACGTTTTAGTGACTGTAGACTCAGCACTGTTATATACGTAATCATATTTAATTCATTTTTTTGTACTCGTAGCTAATTGAGTGAGATTTTCACCAGCATATATATTTTGGCAAGATACACATTTTTATTTTTTTAATCTTTTGGGGGGGTTTTTTGGGCCTATTTTTTCGTTTTTTTTTGCAATTTTTTCCAGTTTACATGCAAATACTGTCAAAACTGGACTCGAAGACATAAACCAATAGATTTTTGAATTCAGCGCAGAAAATACATAAGGAAACAGTTATATATATGTCTCAAAAAAATTGTTCACACAGTTCTGCGTACACGCAGACATAAAAATTCTCTTACTAAGCCATTGAATCCCGAAGCTGTAGCATCAGATGTGGTACCAAATGACCTAATATAAAAACCTTAAGGTACTTTTGAAACTTATCACTAGTAAGAAAACTAATATCTGCACCTGCCTTAGAAGCTAGTCTTAAGTAATCATACACAGCCATTTAAATTTAAATTACATATCAGCTCATGAAAACAGTTCCTCACAAAACCTATGGGTTAGCTCACTATAAAGTCCTAAAAAGCTCTCCCATTTATTCTGCCATTGAAGGTCTATCAATTTTAAGTGAGAATTTTCAAGTTAAAAGTGTGCTTTAAAATCCTATTTCAACTAATCAAATTTTAAAAACTTAGAAAAGTAACTTCAAATTTTGGGATAAAAATCATAGTTTTTGGTAAACATGCACGTCTTATGTAGGAAAAAAATTAGCTCTTATTACCAGAGAGTATTTATACACTATGTAGGGATGCTCAAAAGAATCTAAATATCGATATTTTTAATTTTCAATACATCGAAAAGTCGATGATATTTTTTCTTCGATATATTGATATATCGATACTTTTTCCCATTATCGAATCACCGATAATAAAGGATTGAACTATAATATATATAATTAAAATAATAAAGAATAATAAATTAAATAAATCATGATTTTATTTTTGTAATGGCATATCCTGGTATCAAGTAAGGTACTTATTTTTTAACTCATATTATGGAATGTTAATCAGTCTGAATTTATATATACCTAGTATACACTTTCTTTTCTCTCATATTATGGTTTACCTGTTTCAATACTTATAAGAGGAATCAATTATATAAGCTAGGAGAGTAAGGGTATATGGAAAAAGAAATTAGTGATCAGTTTACAACATATATATTATATATATATAAAGGTAAATTCTTAGTGGTGCATACTAGTTGTCTATAAGTTAGTATAGTTATGAAATAGTAGAGTTGATTAATTGTCAATGCAATTGGTACTGTGAACTAAAATTTTACAGTGTAAAAACCTTAGTAAGAATGATTTGAAACTTGAGCCATGGATTACCCTTAGTATGTAATTTTATGACTAACAGTTGATGTACGTAGGAAATAACTGGCCATATTGAGTTGTGAATGATTGAATATTATGAGTAACTTAGGATTACTGTAACTAGAATGACTGTATTAATTATAATCTATATCTAATATTTTACTTACATTAACTTACTAATATATGGTAGAAAGTACTAATATGCAACCTATCTTCAATTTATTAGGGGTAACAATAATACTCACTATTAGTATTAGTAGGGGGATAGTAGCTTAAAACGAGAAGAGTAAAATGGAAGTAAAATTAATAATCGTACACTTCCTACACTCTATAATTCTGTATAGTTAAAACTTTATTTTTTTATATTTACCAAATATTTAATGAAAAGTAATATTTTTAATGTATATGATTTCTATATATACGACGTGCTTTAATACTTCTGAGGCACCTGTTTAAATAGGAACATTATTCCTTTTTATAATATTTAAAATTTAAAATACAGATATACTTCAACATACACAACTGAGATGAAATTTCTCATACCTCACTAATTAGTTACGTATTTATTGTCAAGTAAATAGTTATCAACTTTTTAAATAATTATTTTTATAAGAGGTAAATATACTTTGCAGCTAGAGCACTCATAATTTAGGATATTATTATACAGTTTCTATATATAGGGACAGAAATGTTGGTACTAGTAGGTATGACAGTCAACTCTGTGCGTGTTTTTAGATTAAAGTTCGCACAATGAATAAACCAGTTACCGTGGAACGAAAGTAAACTACTCTTTATTAATTATATATATACTGTATTTAAGATAATAATACTGCTACCGGAATTGAGGGAAACTTATTTGAGTTATGCAATTATATAAACATTAAATTATAGTAATGATTCATGTCTCTTCTCTGTCCAATCAACAGTAAATACTGTGTGTTAAAAGAAACACTTCGCCGCATATGCTTGCATTGATGAAAAATATTCTGTGTTATGAAAAACACGAGATATTTAGATGGTGAAGATAAACTGTGAACGCTTCTGCTATTTCAATTCCAATTTGTGCTTATACATCTAGAGTATAATAATTTTGTGTCCATGATATTGTCAGCGACCTACATATCGTATATGCCTTCATGGAATTGAATAACATCTTTATATTCTTTAAATTTTTCCTGATAACATTACGCTCACCATACATAATTTTGTCCATTTGGCTTGTTCAAAATGCTCCATTTCCTCTTAAATTTTAATAATAGAAAAGGTTTACCACAGCTGTCGGACCAGCTTACAAGACATGTAGCCGAGAACTCGGATGTAAATTTCTCCCACATCCATACTCGTTAAGTGAATATTGAATAATGAGAGTAAAGCAGTAAAGATGTAAAGCAGTAAAGTACATGTTTTAATAAAATTTCGTAACAATTTTATTAAAATAAAATGTTTATATAACAGGAACTCTGTGTGTTTTTATTCTTAACATTACAAATTAAAGACAAAATAAAAATAATAATAGATTAATAATAATAAAAGTAATAAAACAATAAAAAATTATAAAGAAACATAATGTTTTAATAAATATATGAGTTAATAAAACAGTAAAGCAGAAAGTTAAAGCTGAAAGCAGAAAAGTTAAAGCAGTAAAGCAGAAAGTGTAAAGCAGTAAAGCAAGAAAGTTAAAGCAGTAAAAAGCAGATAGAGTTAAAGCAGTAAAGCATAAAAACAAAAGCATACTAATGCCCCCTAGGTGTTAGGTACACCTCTATTGATTTACTGATTTACTGCTTACTAAAATTGTCACGTTTTGAGTTAAAGCAAGTAAAGCGAAGAGTTACAGCAGTAAAGCAGAGAGTGAAAGCAGTAAAGCAGTAAATACAAAAAGCATACTAATCCCTGGTGTTAGGTAAACACCTCTATTGATTTACTGATTTACTGCTTTAAGGTATGTAAAGTAAATGTTTTTATAAATTATGTAAATTTAATGTAGTGAAAAATGAATGACTCATAGTAATTGTGAACGAAATTCTTTGAATAGTTACAATGCTTACATCTATCATTCTTTTATCGTTCGCGCGGAAATTTGCGCCTGCGGGCGCACGCGGCGGCGGTTACGCGGGAAATATTGCGCCTGCGGGCGCATCTGCGGGTGCGGTAATATTGCGCCTAAAGGCGCACGCGGCGGTTTTCGCCGACGGGGTTCACCTTGCGGACGCCAGACTCTGAAACAGATTTGCGTTACATGTCTGCAAATGTGTGCTCTGCTCTATGATGTATGGCAGGTAATGACGGCCTCAAAGATGAATCATCAATTAGGTGGATGCCAAAAAAGATGACGTCATCAAATGAGTCCATCAAGATGAACCTCAAAGTTTGAGGCATTCATATACTAGAGACAATATGCTGAGACATAGAAGTTGGGCCATCAAAGTATGAGTGTGTGAGTGTAAGTGTATCTGAGTGTGTGAGTGTGAATGTAAGTGTATATGGTTTAATGTAAGTTTTTTTTTTTTTTTGATCCCCCCCCATTAATTGGAGCCCCAGTGTCTATGGCTGTATAAGTGTCATAGTGTTGTGTAACTGTCATAGTGAATGTATGTATAAGTGACATAGTGTATGTGTGTATAACAGTGACCATAAGAAGTGAAATGATTAATGTTAGTAAGGGTAAAGTGTTAGTAAAATCTGTGTGTGTGTGTAGTCAATCTGTGTGAGTGTAAAAGTAAATATGTGTGTAAGTAAATCTTTGTGTGTGATAGTGTGTGTGTGTGGTGTGTGGTGTGTGTGTGTTGGTGTGGTGTGTGGGTATTGGTTTGTGTGTGACCGCGGATGGAAATAAATTAGGATAGATCCATACAGGTCAGGAACCTACATGACCTCGAATGTTAGCACAGATAACCTTACCGAAACGCTAGGCATACCAGTTCCCTGGATGAGCCTCAAGGCGGGATGGAGGCTATGTGTAGACGTGTCAGGTCTTAAGGTATTCGGGCTCAAAGGCTCGAAATATCAGTGGCCAAAACAAGAGTTAAGACATCAAAGAAGGGCTACAGCCTCAAAGGTGGCCAAACATATTAGCGTGGAGCCAAAATATGACTCCTGGGATCTGGCAAGGTCAAGATCGGAGAGATAATCATGGTGAAAACAAGGTTAAGACATCAAATAAGGGCTAAGCCCCTAAAGGAAGGACAGAAAAATACCGTGCCAAAATTGACCCATGGAAACCAAAGGGTTGGTCAAATAGGGGGGTACGTACAACGGTTGCTTACGCACCGTTTGGCGCAACCCTTCTTCGAAGGGTTGCAAAAAGTTAGGGTTGCAAAAAATTAGGGTTCTCAAAAATTTTAGGTTGCCAAAAAAAAGGTCAAGGGCACAAAAAAAAGGTCAAGGTCAAAAAAGGTCAAGGTCAAAAAAGGCAAGGTCAAAGGTAAGGGAGTCAAAAAAGGTCGAGGTGAAAGAGGGGTTCAAGGGTCATAAAAGGTCGAAGGTCAGTATCAAGGCTCAATGGATCGTCAAAGGTCCAAGACCCAAAAGGTCTAGGGTGGGTCAAGGTCAAGGTCCGGTTTATAAGCTCAGTAAAGGTGTCAAGGGCGGTATAAGCTCACGTAGAGTGGTCCAAGAGTCAGGTCGGTATAGCTCAGTGGATTGGTCAAGACCAAAGGTTCACGCGGGCGGGAAACAGCGACGGTTAAACAAGGATAAGACATCACAAAAAGGCTTAGAGCCCCTAAGACAGATCAAAATCAACCGTGGGCAAAAAATGGACCATGGCCGAAATTAGGAGGGCCCGAAAAAAAATAGGGTTCCAAAAATTTCAGGGTTCTCAAAAAAATTAGGGTTCTCAAAAAATTAGGGTTGCCATGAAAAATACCGTGGGCCAAAAATGACCCATTGAAGACCAAAGGCTGGTCGAAAAAAAATTAGGGTGGGGTACGTACAAGGGTTGCTTACGCAAGACCGTTTGGCGCAACCCTTCTCGAAGGGTTGCCAAAAATCAGGCGTTGCCCGAAAAATGGGGTTGCCAAAAAAATAGGGTTGCAAAAAATAGGGGTGCCATAAAATAGGGTTCTCAAAAAATACCATGGGCAAAAAATGACCCATGGAAACCAAAGTGCTTGGCGAAAAAAAGGTCAAAGGTAAAAAAGGGTAAAAGGTAAAAAGGTCAAAGGCAAAAAGGTAAAGGCCCAAAAAGGTCAAGTCAGGTAAAAAATTTAGGCCAAAAATGCGGTTTGGCCAAATTTTTAGGGGGGGGGTAAAAAGAGGTCAAAAAAGGTCAAGGTAAGATGGGGTAAAGAGTCGTGCTCCAATAATAAGCTCTCCTACTATCCTCTAAACTCATTATTAACAAGATCATAATTGGAAAATAGGAGACTTTAAAACTTGGTGTAAATCATAGTGTTCTGAGACTCCATGAATTCACAACCACCAGGTGTATCGCACTGAATTGAGTAGACGGCCTATGTTCAATACTGAGGAAAAAAACACTCTCTAGGTTAACAACACTAGTTTATAATTTTTATATAATATTTCGCCTAAACAGTTATAATCACGTATAGTAAGAACAATCAGAACAATTATAAAAATGAATCGTCCGACTCCAAAGGCACGCGAATTGGAACCCTTTTAATGGTGTAAAACTTAACGATAGAGAGCAAATATTTGACTATAGCTTTAGAGAGATTTGTATATCTTGATTTATATAGTAATTAACGTAGATCTTATACATTTCAAAGAATCTTTTAAAATTTTATCATTCTAAAAATTCATTGAGAATTTCTAAAATAATTGTTTTTTATTGTTATACCCAAAAAAAATTAAATTTTGTTACAAAATACCATTTTAAAAGCATAACTAATAATTTAAAAATAGTTTTAAACATGAATTGATTGTAGATGTTTCATTAGAAGTGTTTTATTTAGTAATTTGGAACTTGAAGTTCAAATATAAAGTTATTAAAATTTATGTGTATTTATAATAAACAGAAACGCATACACGTATTTTCATGTTTTTTTCAGGAAAAATGTTTCGGCTATAAACGTTAAAAAAAATCGGTTAATTTAAGGCACATTTTGTACCTCGACAATAAATCCAGCAAAAAATTCCTATAGGATCCCATCCATTCCTATCTTAATTAAGATAGAAATCGATGGGATCCTATAGGAATTTTTTGCTGGGAAGTGAATCTTGAAAGTTTTCAAGAGAGTTACTATTTGTTTTCTACAAATTCGTGATTACTTTAATACAGGAAGAATAGGAAATGTGATATATATTGTTCTTACTATATCTATGCCTTTAATTCACCTTCAATCCGATATATCGA